>PVJO010017467.1:0-39148 GCA_004026905.1 Hystrix cristata | reverse complement strand
GTCCTTATTTACACTTATGGTTTCTCATATCAGAGAAACAATTTGATGTGTACTAATAAGTGTCTGATTTATTTCACTTAATAGTATGTTCTCAAGGAACATCCATTTACATACAAATGACTCTAGTTTATCCTTTTTTATGGCAGTGTAGTACTCCATTGTGTAGAAAAACCACATCTTCTTTAGCCATTCATCAGTTATTGGGCATTTAGGTTGTTTCCAAGACTTAGCTATTACAAATTGTGCTGCTATGAACATGGTTGTGCATATATGAAAAAATGTTCAACATCATTGGTCATTCGAGAGATGTAGATCAAAACAACACTGAGATACCATCTCACTCCAGAAAGAATAGCTATTATCAAGAAATCAACCAATAACAAGTGCTGGCGGGGCTGCGGGGAAAAGGGAACCCTCCTCCACTGTTGGTGGGAATGTAGACTGGTCCAACCACTGTGGAAATCAGTGTGGAGATTCCTCAGAAAACTACAATTAGAGGTTCCATTTGACCCAGCTATTCCTCTGCTGGGTATCTTCCCAGAAGAATTAAAATCAGTTACGGAAGTCTTAAAGCCAGGTAATCTTCCACAAATATTGTCTGAAACCTATTTGGATGTAACTGGCTGTACTGAACACACACTTGCCAGGGGACCTGGTGGCAAAGTGGATTCCTCCACATCGGCTCCCAGGCCACTTTCTCCCTCCGCTCACAGATGCAGAGATTCGCCCTGATCTGGGAAATGGGCTCGGGATGGAAAGACATGGAGACACAACTATCCCACCTCACCATCTTCCGGATAAATCACATCTTTGCCATCTCAGAGACATGCTCACACAGAAAACAATGATTTTCTGGTTATGGACACACTAAGTTAGCCACAAGAGGAAAATTACTGACTAAAACCCGATTAAGAAATTAGATCATGAGTTATATTACTTAAAAGGCATGTGAAAAGGAAATCTTTTTTTCCTCCTATTAAATCTAGCTTTTTGAATGGAATTCATCTTATTACGTCTCATTATAGAATCCCAAATCTTGGCTACCTCCGCTGAAGGACAGATCTTGGCTGTGGGACAGCCTGGGACAGCGGCTGGCAGGAGTGTGGGTCTTACCTATGGAAAGTGAGTCAGAGATAACCCTCTTTCACGTCATCCCTCTGGCACTAGCCTCTGTTTGCTTTGTAATCCCTCACTCTATAAACCTGCCATCTTGTGTCTGGGACTCCATTACAACTGCTCTCCCTTTCTGCCCCCCACTGTGGTGAAGTCTGTGTGTCTTCCATTTCTTGACAGGCTCAAGCTGTGGATCTGAGAACCAAGGCTTCCTCACCTATCAATCTCTCACTCTACGGCAGAGTGGTGCATACAGTGCTTATTAGTAGTCACCGAATGAGTGAGTGAACAGTAGAAGACACGGAGCTGGGCTGGCAAGCTCCATAGTCAGTATTTTTGCCCTTTACAGGGACCATACCTTGCCTGGTTTTATTTAACACCAGACTGCCTATTATTATTCCTCTAAGTGCAGATGGTGACCAGAAGGTGGAGTGGAGGCTGCACGCAGGGTGTGCAGTTGGGGACATTCCTTAGTCACAACAAGACACCATCCATTGCTCTGTCCTCTGCCATTGCTGGTCCCCATTCTACCTTACCCAGGGCTGTCATAGAGCAAGGGCTCCGCTCCTGGAGTTTCCAACTCTACTCTTCACCATGCGGGTGGCCTAAGGCCTGGAAGTCCCTCTGCAGTGCCCAGAACCCACACAGTAGTGGGAAGAAAAAGCATGTGGAAACCATTGGTGTCAACTGCATGTGTCTGGTGTGCCCCTAGGGCACTGCCACATGGAAGAACAGACGTGGATGCAGATTCTCATTGGGCCAAAGTCCACATTCCAAAGGCCCATTTAGGGAAACTGCATGCTCAACCTTCTTTGTGTACTGAGAAGAAATAAACATTTACAGAATGTTGGGATGTGTGAAAAATGTCCTTAGTTGTGTGTTTATGGAAAACACTTGGCAAGTATTTGCTATAAATGATTCCAGTAAATGCTGAGCATGAGAAACGGCAGGAAAATGTATGGGGCAACAGGGAGCCAACTCCCATAGCAAAGGAATGTCCCCCACTCCGCACCCTGCATGCAGCCTCCACTCCACCCTCTGTCACTCTCAAAGGAGGTCCTAGGAAGACAGAGGGTAAGGCTGGGGATGGGACCATCTGCAAAGGGGCCTTCAGAGTTGGGCGACCCCGAAGGGCATACGGAGAGAGACACTCCTCTGGTTTCCCAGGTGACAGAGCCCAGGAGGCTTTCCCTCCCCTCCTGCATATTGGTTAGCACTTCTGTGCCCATGTCCCCTCTTCCAGCTGGAAACAAGTACTGAATACCCAGCTCAGTACAAGCCTGTCTTTCTAGTAGGAGGCTCTCAGGTGAAAAGTGACAAGTGGAAAACAAGAGACTCAACTATTTCTTCAGAGCAAGACGAACAGGAGCATCTGTTTCCACTCCTCAGTAATGGACCAGGATCTCTGAAGAAACGGATAGTCACGACAGGATGAAGGTGTTGCAGGCCAAAGCAAAGCATGAGTGTGGTTTTCCCACAAAGCAATGCTGAGGGCTCAGAACTGCCCGTGGGTGAACCTACCCCCTTCTTTTGCCTTGAAGGCCACGTTGGTACTACAGAGGTTGACTGCTCTTGGCTCCCCCTCACCCGACATACTATAGAGCACAAGGGTTGAAATATTAGAGAAAGGTATTATCTCACAGGTTTATGTACCAAAAAGAATTCATATGTTTTCATTTTAGAACACTCTCTTAAAAAAAAAAAAAGATACAAATCCAATGTGCTTAACCCTGCCAAGAAGAAAGGCCCAGCTGGCTGGCTCTGTTTCTGTTTCTATCTGCATGGTTGCCCACCTCGGCCCTTCCCCCGGGAACTGTTCCCGTGCCCCAAGCTCCTTGCATCTGCATCTTACCAGAGCCTAATGCTCAACATCATTATGTAGCAATTTTTACGCTGGTTTACAAAGAACACTTCTAGACACGGTAAGGTTAAGCTGAGAGATCTCAGCATTTTTGCCACTTCAAATATACTGAGAAACCCTGACCTACTAAACACGTGTCACTTCACATTCCTCAGAGCAATGGGGGAAGAGTTTCCTGTAAAATCATTTCACTGGCTCGTTTGCACCGAGGAAGGGTAAAGATAAGACGCGTGCCCTTGACATTGTCCTCAGATGTGAGGAGGAAGTGGGCGATACGTGTGGAGTGCTTTCCACCAGCCTCACCACTGCAGGCTTCTTGCCAAGCCATGACCTCATGACAACCACTGCATAAGCCTAAAGAACCTAGGCTGCCTTCACCTGGATCCAGGTGCACACTTCATTCCTCGGGGTGGTGGGGAGGGTGGGAATTTAGTTGTAGACTTTTGGGGGAAGAATTCCTACATCACTGAGGAATTAAGAGATGTCTAAATTCATAGAAGCTTGAGAGTTGCACTGTTCCCCTCCCCACCTAGCACCGATTTCTGCCAGAATCAGATGTCCCTGGACCACACCGATGAAGCCTTTCCTGCCCAGAACCGCTTCTCGTGAGTGCTTCAGCCATTCTGACAGCAGGTTTCCCACAGCTCTACATGACCTGCGAGAGGAATCAGCAGTAGACACAACGTGTGTCCCTCACTTCACTATGGGACTGGCTAGCAATGTGAACTGGATGCACGTCTCACAGAGGAAAACAGCAGGCTACAGAAGCTAACCCCACCCACTCTCCAGAGTCCACCCTACTGCTAAGATGAACAATTAAGACACGCATGTGGCAAAGACAGCTCTGGAGCAGTCTGAATACGTGTCATGCTGGGGCAGACTAACCAGCAAATGCTTAACTTTTATCAAGTTTTGCAAGCCAGAAACCTGATAGCTAGGAAGCAGCCATGGCAGGGATATTCATACCAAAGAAACTGGCAAATGCTATATGCTTATTTTGGTCAGTTTCTGGTTTCTCAGGCAAAATATTTGACATATACAATCTAAAAGAGAAAATGGTTTATTTGGTTCATGGTTTTAAAGGTTTCAGTCCACGGTTGGCTGGCTCGAAGGCAGAAAGATAAAGGTAGAAATGTGTGAGGAAGCAAAGCCGCTCTGATGACACATGGGAAGCACAGAGCAAGGGAACACTGCCAGAACAGGAGAGGCCAGGGACCAGACAGAGTTACCAAAGTCATGCCCCCGTGACCCACGAAGACACACCCAGAAGTGTGCTTTATGAGTCTCCCAGGCATCTCTCGAGTCACCCAAGATGACAATCAAGATTAACTATCACATTCCACCCCCTGCCAATATGACACACAAACACATTTCCTTACACCATATTTAATCTCCAAATAAATATAACAACAGTGTCATCATTCCTCCTAATATGATGTAACTGTCCTGCCTACAACAAAAACGCAGGAATCCTTTCTCCAAAGTGTCAACAGTTCCCACATTACTCAAATGTCCAAGTCTGAAGTCTCATATGAGACTGAAGGTACATTTTAGATTCTAAAAGCCTTCAAGTAGGGGTATACTTGCTCTACCACAGCATTTAAGAAACTAGTCAAACAGAAGTTAGCTGTTAATGCTGTTGTATCTGTTATAAAATTGTTCCAGTGGCTTTACAATATACAAGAAAAATGCTGTCTACCATTTATGATTTATGTGTACTAAATTTTGGAATCTTGAGTTTTACCACCACTGGGAAAGTACTGATAGAATCAAGGTCAATGTAAAAATAAAATTACCTGACAATGTCAAACACTCCGGGGTGTAGCAGGTGTACTGCACAGTTCCTAAGGCAGAAGCTATTTTTAACGAATACAATGGGACATTTGGGAACATTACCACCTAAAATTTTATAGAACTGATAGAGAAAGCCTTCTGATTTGGTAGGTAGGTTGCTAATACTGGCTCAGCTCTGGTCACATGAATTCAACTCAACAGTAAAAGTCAGCAGTGATTCACCCAAATATAAGCGTGAGCATATCTGGGGCAAGGCCGTTTTTGGGGCACAACAATACAGTTGCTAATGTGGTTTCCATTCCAGGATGGACTGAGGCCAGAAAGGCAGCTGAAGCCAGAAAAGTCATAGTGTGTTCCAGATAGAAACACTTCCTCTCTTAGGATGAGTTGTTTCAGAAAGTAGAACAGCAGAACTTGCTGGCAGGGTCCTGCTACTCGCAGGATTCATGCCCTGCCAGGGTTCTGGGGCCTGGGTGAAACAATAGATGCTCCATGCCTCACACACTTCCAGGCTGGTGATGGTGACCAGGAAATACGCAAAACAGTAAATACACAACATGCAAAAAAACATTAAACTTGGAGAAGAAACAAAGGCTGTAAGGTGGACGGAGAGCAGAAGGATGAAATTACTACTGTATATTTGATGGTAAAGAAAGGCTGCTCTGAGGGAGACAGCCAAGTGGTTCCCCAATGCCCGGAACCCACAGTGCACTTGCTATGTTCAACGTCAACAAGAATGCTATGGACTGAGTTGTGACCCCCTTTGTTAGTCAGCTTTTTGTCACTGGGACACAATATGTGATACTCACAACTTAAAGGTAGAGAGGTTTATTCTGGTTTACACTTTCAGGAGATTCAGTCCATGTTAAGCTGGCTCCAAGGCAGGAACATCATGCAGAGGGTGCAGCAGAGCAAAGCTGCTTAGTTCATGAAGTCAAGAAAGCAGTGGCAGAGAGGAAGGCGCTAGGATCCACGGGGAGTACTAGGGTCATGCCTCTATGACCCACCCAGACACACCAAGAAGAGTGATTTATTAATCTATTTCTTAATCCAATGAAGTTGATGTATCAGGATTAATGGTCATACCTCCAAACTCATATGCTGAAATCGCAATCCTCATCGTTTCATCATGCAGCAATATTTGAAGGTAAGACCTTTAAAGAAGCAACTGAGCTATGATGAGGCTGGTGGAGTGGGCTGCTTATCCAGTATGATTGGTCCTTATTAGAAGAGACAATGTGAGGCTGTGAGTGCACAGGATGACCATGTGCAGAGGTACAAGAGAACAGCCACTTACAAGCCAAGGAGAGAGAGAGTTCAGTAGGCCTGTCGGTGCCTTGTCTCAGACTTTCAGCCTTTAGAATTGTGAGGAAATAAATTTCCGACTTAAGTCATCTGGTCTGTGGTTATTTGTCATGATGGCCTGTGCTGACTAACACAAAGAGACACCCGTGGCTGGATCCCTGTGGTTGGAGTTACAGATACTTGAGGGCCACAGTAAGGGCTCTGAGTTCTGCTCTGAGTTAGATGGGAACCACTGGAGCATTGTGAGCGAGGAGGAAACAGGATCAGACCAGTTTTGCAAGGATCATCTGGACTCTTAACATTCTGGCTACTGTGTTACATAACATAACATAAAAGGTTGGGGGTGGAAAGAGAGAGAACCAATTAGGAAGTTATTACGGTAGAGAGGCTGATGTGATGCACTGTTTTAACAGTGGGAAATAGTGGGGTTGTGCATATATGTTGAAGGCAGCATCAACGGGACTTGGGGATGGAGGTTTGTTCATAACCCAGTCTTACCAATTGGATGAAGAACAATTCTAAGCCAGAGATTTAGAGTCACTGAGAGGATCTAGCAAGAGATCCATACTCAGTGCCGTGAAACAGCTAAGCAGAAAGTTTTGAGTAGGCTTAGCTATTTCTAACCCCTGAAGAAGGTAGAGCCACTACTAAAGGATATTGAGAGTGAAACAACTGTGGAGGTAAGTAATTTGAGTAATGATTCATAGGTGTAAAATCAATAATCTAAGCTTCCACCTTAAGAAATTAGAAAAAGAAGAATAAATTAAACCCAAAGTAAACTGAACAAGAGGTGATCTACCAACTTGGAAGAATTTCAAAAGAAGAACCTATGAAATTAGCAGTTGAAAAATAAAAGAAAAAAATAGAATATTAAACCGATTCTTTGAAAAGACGAATGAAAATAACAGCCCTTTAACCAGACTAACCGAAGGAAAAAAGGAGAAAAGACAAATTATTAGCACCCAGTGTGAAAGAGGAGCCAATTTTACAGACCCTTGAGCATAGCGAAGGGATATCATGGACACCTCTAGGTTCACAAAATTGCTAACAGACGAAATGGTCTAAGTCCTTGGAAGACACAATCTACCAAGGCTCAGACAAGGAGGAAGAGATCATTTGAAATCTGTTAGGGGATTGAATCAGTAGTTAATAACCTCCCTGAACAGGACACATCAGGACCAGACAGCTTCACTGGTGAATCCTACCAAACACCTAAATAATAAAATTGCACAGATCCTCCCCAATACATTGTAAAAGACAGAAGCAGAAGGACACTTCCTAGCTTGTTCTCTAAGGTCAGAATTACCCTAAAACTCAAACCAAAGACATTACAAGATAGGAAAACTAGAGACCAAATATTCTTCTAAACACGGATGCAAAAATTCTCCACAAGATGTTGTCAAATAGAATAAAATTATGTATGAAAATCATTGCACACCGTACTGAAGTGGGATTCATTTCAAACATACTAGGCTTGTTCAACATTTGGAAATCAACTGATGTTATCTGTTGTATCAACAGGTTCAAGATACAGTAATATCGATAGATACTGAACAAGTGTTTTACATAATCCAATACCCATTTACAACAAAACTCTAGTGAAACTGAGAGTAAGGGGGCACTTCCTCACCTTGGTAGAGAACACGTACAAAAACTAACATCCAACATCATATTTAAAGGTGAGAAACCTGATTTCATCATCCCTACAATTGAGATTGAAGCGAGGAAGTTCCTGCTTACCACTTATTTAACATCTCACTGATAATTCCAGATAATGCAGCAAGTGAAAAAATAAGACATACAGACTGAAAGGAAGAAATAAACTTGTCTTTATCTGCAGGTGAGACAACTGTCTGTGTAGAAAATTCGGAAGAATCGACACAAAAATGCTTGAAACCAATAAGCGATGATAGCAAGTGTCTGGGATTACCAACATCCCACACTAATGTAAGATGTTAATAATTGGGGAAATGAGGGAGAAAGGGGTGAAGGCATGTACAGAATTCTCTGTACTTTCTGCCTAACTGTTCTGTAAACCAAAAAACTGTTCTAAAACATGAAGCCTATTAATTAAAAAATTAAAAAGATGAGAAGGCCTGCAATCCATTCCGACTTCAGATAAACAGATGAGGGGAACCTGAACCTCCAGAGCGGCCGGCACTCCTGGAACTCCTGCATTGCAGCTAGGTGCGGCAGCCGTGCAGGACGGGGGGCAGCCAGGGCAAGCCTGCACTGCAGCCCCTGCACGGCTCTGTGCAGCCAGGAGGCGTGCGCTCCGGGACAGATGGATGTGCAACCCGTTACAGCAGGAGGGAGGAGCAGGTGCCATGAGCAGGAACTCAGGAAACATCCACGGAACTGGCAAAAATGGACAATGTCGACTAAGTCTGGAGAGCTCGTTTGAAGAAATGAGAAAATGTTCACTGTATCTAAGACAGAGAAAGGACCTGGGCACGATGGGGCATGCCTATGATCCCAGCACTCTGCAGGGGCTGACACAGGAAGGTCAGGAGTTCGAGCCCAGCCTTGGCGATTCAGACACTTAGAACTTGGCGCAAAATGAAAAATGTAAAAAGGGCTAGGGATCTGGATGAGTTGGAAGACTCTGGGGGAAAAAAATGAAAAAGAAATAAATAAAGAGACTACAACAGCTACCCTTGGCCAAAGGGTAGTACCCCAAGAAGGGTGTCATCTGTATGTGAACCTTCTGCCATTTTTAACCTTGTCATTCACATTGAACTTGGGTTTCCAAGGTGTCAACCACATATAGTTTGTTACATAGCTGTGTTTCATGTTCTTGCTCTATCAATCCATCACTGTTTTAAAGTCCACTGTGGCATTTATTTATTTAGGTGCTAGGGATGGAACCGGGGCTTTGCACATGCTAAGCACACTCTCTACCACCAAGCTACACCCCCAGGGATTCCCACTGTGTTTTGATGTTTAAATAACAAGACCCTTCAGATAAAGCTAAGTGAAAACTTCAGAAGCTGATGCCCAACTGGAGGTAGTACCAATAAAGACTACAATGATCAGATTTTGGACCTGCTTCCGACTTCAGCTGTGGAATTCAGTACCTGTGCAGATGAAATGGGTCTATGTGACCACAGCATGCCCTGGAGACAGCCAGCACCCTGCCGATGTGGATGGACTCGGCCCTCCCTCCCCTGGACAGAAGGGCTCTTCGGAAATAAAACCAAACCCATGTTCAACAATGATCTCATCCTGAGGCCTGAAGCATTCCATTCAAATCCTTGGCTTTGGAAGTCAGAAACTGTGCCTTGCAGCTCAATTAGTAAATCTAATCACACATATTCACACTCTCAAGGGGTCCTGATAGTTTGGCAGAAACAGCTTGGTTATTCACAATCAACGAAATTAATGCCATTAGTTATTTTTAAAACATAGAAAAAAACTGTCTAGAAAAACAACCCTCCAAGCTGTAGACCTTGGTCAAAAAAAGAATAAAAATAAAAGCCAGAAATAAACTATTTAAAAGAATTATTAGACAAAGAATCATTTTAAAAGACCCAGCAAGGCCAAGCTGTGGGGTCCTTGTTACTCTAAACTGAATCTCTGCTCTACATCACCTAGAAAGAAAATGTCACTCCAAGAAAAAAGGTTCCTTTACACCAAACTGTCTGTTTAACTGGCAACATATAATTTTATTTTTTAAAAAAATTAGAAGCAATTGCTGCTGAAGCTGTTTCAGGGACAAGGGGAGGGGAAGACCTGTCAGTAGGAAGAGAACAAAAAAAATGATGTACCACCAAGCCCTATTCCAATCATCTACTTTGTAGTTAAGTTTAATTGCACATTACACACTGTCCTGTAATTATGCCGCTTGGGAAACTGCCAATTTCCCCCTTGAAATGTTAAAAGTTCCCGCATTTACTTTGAAGACTCAGCATTGCCTACATCAGCACCCATGTTGGTGCACGCGGGCAGCCTGGTCCCTGTCCTTGGTCAGGACAGGGTGTGGATGGAGAGGGATGGACTCGCTTTTTGGTCTGCTCAGATCCCTCAGTGAATGCGTAAGATGCGATGAGTTCTTTTTCCTTTAAAATTTCCAACGTGAGAAACTGAGCAATGTCTTTTCCTTAACCTTAGTAGGTCAGAATTAAAGTCCTTCATTCTCAGCAAGGGAATAAGCATCCGACACGAGCTGAACCCCTGGTCTCTGGGAGCTTACAACGAGGATAGAAAATGCCCGAAAGATACACTGCAACCTTTTATTACTTTGAGGCCTGGCAAAGGAAACAGTCGATTAAAATTGTCTCAGGACCTTCTAAGTGGTGTCGGTGTGCTCAGACTGCAAACCATCAGTGTCAAGGACTAGTAACTCATGCCCTCTCTCCCAGTACCAGGCAGATAACTAGCATGCAAGAAGCAGCTAGACAGAGTATCATAGTCTGGGGTTTCTGATTAATCGGAGGTGTCATGGCTGGAATCCAAAAGGCCTCATTGTGTTGAATGCTTGGTTGCCAGCAGATGGGATCTGAAGAACTAAATGGATTATCAATGCACTAATCCACTAGTAAGTTCATTACCTAACTGGGCTGTTAGGTGGTAGGCTGGAGAAAGTAGGTCACTGGGGGCATGTCTTTGATTGGTATATCTCTTCCGGGCTCTTTACCTGCTTCCTACTTCCTGGATGCCAGGAAGGGGGCTAGCTTCCTCCACCACACTCTTCTGCCATGATGCTCCTGTCTTGCAGCCAACTGACCACAGACTGAAACCTTGAGCCAAAATAACTCTTCTTTCAAATTGAGGGTGTCAGATATTTTGTTCCCCCTGAGCAATATACAGTGGGGTGTATACCCTGCTTTCAGGCAATTCAAACTCCCTTTCCTTACAAAAATACTGGGCTGGTGGGGCAAAACACAAGTGTAGGATTCACTGAACTGTGGCTGCAACCGCCATCTGAATCTCCCAGTCCCTTAAAAGCACAGGGCACAGACGATGGAAGCAGATTACCTGGATGTAAAATTCAGCTCTAACACCCACCTCTTTAGCTGTGTGATCTTGTGCAAGCTACTTAACTTCTTGGTGTGTTAATGTCCTCATCTGTAAAATGGATATACTAACTGTGCTGGTCTCAGAGAGGTATTGTAGGACATTCATGAAGGTTTTTAGAATAGTCATTACCTCATAGCAAGCTCCAAATATGTGCTTGATATTATAACTATGCATATGCTTTTTGACACAAAAGGGAGAAAACTTGACAAGAGTTTTCCCCAAAGGCTTCAAACTTGAGGCAAGCCTGCAAGGACAGAACAGGAACATTTACAGATTGAAGGAAGAGGGCCCAGTGGTCACCTTATCTTCCCGTGCCAGGGAGTTCTGAAGGGAAGATCACAGTGTATGTTAAGTCCTCAAATTATAGTAAAGGCTCAAATGATAATTGTCACTCTCATAGTGCACCATCTTGTGGCATTTCTGGAGGTTTCTCCCTCAAGAACTAGGCCTCCCCTGTCCCAGCTGTGAGTATGGGTCTATTTTAGTCAGTCTTCTGTCACTTCACTGGGAAACAGTATCTGACACAAACAACTTGAAAGAAGAGAGGTTTATTTGGCTCATGGTTTCAGGAGATTCAGTCCATGGTGTACTGGCTCCAAAACAGAAACATCATGGCAGAAGGGCGTGGTGGAGTAAAGCTGCTCACTTCATTGTGGCCGAGAGGCAGAGCAGAGGAACAGTGCCAGAGAGGAAGGGGCCAGGGATCAGACAAAGATCTCGGGCCACACTCCATGATGCAAACAGACACACTCAGAAGTGTGCTCCTCCAAACTCCTGTTTGGGTCCCAAGCCAAACAAGCTGACACTCCTTCCGCCCTAAATGTCACAGGGTCCAACTAGTAATTCTCCCGACTTAAAAAAAAAGTTTCTTTTTTTTTTACTAAGTATGTTTGAAGAGAAGGTTTTGAAATAGTGTAGATATATTTTATATCTTTCATCTATGGTGAAAAAAGCCACATTGAAAGCATCTTGAGGAAACCATTCTAGGTAGAAATACCCATCTTTTTCTATAGCCTCATTTACTTGAGATATTATACACATTTCTGTTCTCATTTGGTATAGTATTGGGAACATGTATACACCCTGACTCACGAATGCATGAAACCATTGGAATTAATCTCATTTTTAAAGGTATTTCTGTGCTCTCCCTCTCAAGATATTCACTATCTTCTCTTTCAGTCACCTAGTATACCAAGATATTACACTGGATACAATGTTGGTCTTATGAGGGCTGATGTAGTAAGAATGGCAGGGCATATCACCAAATGGATATATTAATTCTGCAAGTCTGTCTTGTACAGCAGTTATACCTTTACAAAGAAAGAATTGCAGGTTATGTAAAGAACAAGCCATTCCAGGATTTACTTTTCACTTTGTTCCTGGAAGCCTCAAGATTTTCTAAATTCTTTTGGGTAACAGTATTTTGGGGAAAGATTTTATAAATCAATTGGGGAACAGCTTTATTAAGAATACCTTTTACAGCTGGGCATGATGGTGGATACCTATAATCCCAGCACTCTATGAGGCTGAGGCAAAAGGATCACAATTTCAAGCCTGGCCTAGCCTTCAAAAGATGTACAATCTAGTAAAGACAATTCCATATTATATATAAGGTTTATTTTAAAGGGAGGGAGGGTGTAGCCTCTCAATTTTAGGAAAAGCCTTAGTCACATAGTAAGATCTTGTCTCAAAATATAACATAAAAAGGGGCTGGGGATGTAGCTCAGTGGGAAGGCTCTGGGTTCAATCCTCAGTACTAAAAAAATAAATCCTTTTATTTATGGCAGAGCACCGCACGAAATAAAACAGAGAAAAGGGACAGGTTTGCTCTATTTCATGGTGTCTGAGCACAGGAATGTTTCTCTGGGAAGTAATGCCATTGTTTCAAGCCAGTTCCCTGGGGAAGGAAGCAAGTCCTGAGTGATTCTGATGAAACGATACAATAATTGATAAAATGGTGAAACAGTTACCTGCTCAATACACTTAAAAAGCTGCCAAGCAGTTCTGAATAGAGTTTTTACGACTCGTTACAGGTATCCAGTATAAGTCACATCTAAAAATCTCCAAAGACACGAGGAATCTCCCCAGATTAAAAAACAAACAAAGAAACAAACAAAGAACCAACTGCTCTCCTCTCTTGGTTTTCTCTTCCTGCCAGGCAGAAGCGGACTCCATCTTTCTTCCTTATCCCTCCACCAGTGCCTGGCACGTGACTCGACAGAGGTTTAAGATTATTTCCTTAATGAGTCAATGAATCAATGATTGTGAATGGAAAGGGGTTTTTCTTCCTTAGCAAGATGCTTTTTCAGCCTCTGAAAAGATGGATCACTTTTGTTTTCTGTGTACTATTTTTATCCTCTGACAAAGACACGAGTAATAATGGGAACATCTCATTTGCATGCATTTGGCTTTTATTGCTACACATTAAAAGTTTATCTGATTTTTTGAGGGTGTGAGATTAATACACAGCATGCTTCTGTCTGGCTGTAATACTGATGGGGGAACCAGATGCCTGAAGGCAGATTCAGAATGTCTGGAATCCTTGTGCGTGTGACTTCTCACGTAACTAACCAGACTGAAACTAAAGACCACATCCGAATTCTAAGGAGCTCTGGAGTGATACCTTCCATGGGCTCATTTATTCCTAAAGTAACACTGATTGGGTGTCAATCAAATAGGTGATAATATAAGATATCTACAAAAGAGACAGCCATAGCCATCAAAGGATTTACAAACTAGTAAAGACAATTCAATTTTGTATATAAGGTTTGTTATAAAAGGCAAGGAGGGTGCAACCCTTCAATTTTAGAAGCAGCTTCCTGACCAGGCTAGATTTTAGGACGGCAATAACCAAATGTAACTGCTAGCCTGATGGTCCTATGGACTGCCTGTGTTTTCTGATCATTCTCTCTGACTCTCTCCCTTTTCTTCCAGGTCAAGAAAGACAGGGCTGTTGTCACCATCAAACTGTGAGCCCAAGGACAAGAGGGTGCACAACCAAAAACAGCCTGAGATTTGCTCTCCAAGACTCAAGCTCAAACAGCGCCCATGCACTGGCCATTTATGCGACATGGTGGATGTCTGCTTCTCTCTGAGTGTCAGTTACCAAATCTATCAAATGGTAGCAGCAAAGTCCATCTCCTACAGGTTTCTAGAAGCCTAAGCTAACCTATGCAGTGTGTCCTATGCTAACTAACCCACACTAGGAGTTCATTTTCTCTGATCAAATGGGAAGATGAATATTAGCACAAAGTATTAGTTCACCTTGAAGTTGTAGCATTTTTGTTAAGTATTTCTTATTTTCCCCACTCTGCCTGAGCCCTGGTTTAGATTTCTCTGCCAGGGCTTCCTTCTCTGTGGCTGGATCCTGGCTCCCTCAAGGGGCAAATACAACTCCTGAGACAAAGGGAAACTATCATTTGGGTTTCTGGGTAGCGACCAATGAAAAATTAAACACACCATGAGCACAGCTTCTAAATCCAAACATTTTCTTTCCAATGGACTCACCAAACTTCTTTCTTCCAAGGCACCAACAGTCACTATTCTAAGGAGGAGGACAAAGAAGCAAAACAAAAACCAAATATGGAACATGCTTAGCTCTGTCCTCACCAGGTTCTTGAATGCTGACAGCTGACCCAGGGGAGTGAGCCAAGTGCCGCCCTCCACCTGTGGTCTTCAGAGAGCCTCAGAGGGGAGGATGCAGAGGGAAGCATCTCTAAAAAGAAGAGCAATTACACCCAGAGTAAATAAGACTCAGAAGTCTGAAATCATGCTATGCCTCCACATTCCACTCTTCACACTGTGGGATGCACCAATTTGCAATTTCTCCTCGAGTTCTGTGCCCGTCCAAGTGTGGGGTGATTCAATTACATCTGCTGCTTCAATTAGTGCACAGCTAGAAAAGTTTATTCAAATATTACATAACATGCCAAGCTGCCCATCAAGAAATTCATGTGGCAAGAGTATACCTGTCACTGGCTGTGATTCTATGATGATCCAATAAAAGACAGAAAACCTGGCAAGAGAGCAATTAAATTAAACTAAAAACTCCTCTTGCTTAATTTACAAGAAGTGATTAATGAACAAAAAGGTCACTGGGTGCTAGGTAGCGTGGCAGGGGCTAGGAAGATAAGTGAACTTTGGTGTCTGCACATAAGGAGTTCACAACAAATTAGAGGAGACAGAAGATGCATGCGTTTAGAGCTACAAATTACACAGGCGCTGAATTGAGAGTGTGTCAGGGTGCAGAGAGACCTGAAAAAGCAGCCCCAGGACAGGGCCGGGAATCTTCTGCAGAGAGGAGCTCCGCCTTGAGGCTGCTCCCTAGGCCACGGCATGGGAGGCACATCTGGACACAAGGAACAGAGAGAGCAAAGACCCGCAGCAGGTATCTGCCCAGCCTTCTGGTGGCCGGCCAGCATTTCGTGGGGACAAAGGATCCAATGGCAGCAGAAGACAGAGAAGAAAGGTAGGTGGTGGATGGTGAGAAGTCAATCCACAGAGATAAGCTGTGGGCCGGGGTGATCCCTGAAGCACTCTGAACTGTGTTTAGAAAGGTCAAGGAAGAAAAACAGATAGAGGGATGAAGATGCGTATGGGGTGGAATACAAAGAATGCAGGTTTTGGGCTCCGCTGCCCATGGCTCTCGGCCTGCTACCCAGGGCCACCACCTGCACAGACGTCGCACATGCACGTCAGTATGGATTCCCCAGGACATCGCCCACCGCAGACCTGTGCGGCTTCGTTTACGACCTCTGCGCCGGGTCCATCTCTGCCCTGGACCCAGAACTATCCCTCTTCCTTGGCGTCAGTCACGTTTCTGTTAGCGCCAACCTGACTGGCTCTCCCTGTTGCTATGCTCATTGCTCTACTGCAGTAATCATCCCTTCTCTACTATTTCTTAATTTTTTTTCCCTCTATCCTTGATTTCTCAGGCCAGTGTTCTAATGAGTGATTTTTCTAAAATTTATTCTTACCAATCTTACCTAAAACACCAGAAAGTCTCATTAGGTCCAAATAAACACCCTGTTATGGCTTCACATGTCCATGATGAACACTGGTCTCTCAGGCTATGATCCCACTGCCACCTGCCTGCTGTCTGCTAGGTGGCTCCCTGCCCAGAGCACCGACGTCACCCGCTGTCACATCCCCACCGGCACAGTCCTTGTCACTTGGAGTACTCTTCAGTCTTCTGTCCACCTCGTTACCTAGAACGACCCAACAGCTCTTACCTGGACGCCAGTGCCCAACCTGACCTCTGTGTCTGCCGATAAGTCTCCCCGTCCAGGGTCCCCCTCCCCAGACACATCCCAAGCGACTTGGAAACTGCCTCATACTTGTTCCTCCCCACATACCCTCCTTTCCACCTCAGACATAAACTCCTCAATGTCAGTAGTCCTGGGCATCCCACATCCTACCACACAGTTCCTTATTTAGGAAAACGCACAGCTTGACAAGGGCCACAGCGCGGTCCTGGGGCCATGTGCGTCTGAGGGACTTGCAGAGGAGGAGAAAACCACCAGGCAGGGAGCCTAAGCAACCACCAAGCTGAGAGCCAAGACAGCACCGGCTGCAGGGTGAGAAGACAGGGTGGCCACTGGAAACAGTGCCAGGTCGGCAGAGGCCGAGGCCATGAGGATGAGGCATGTGCTGGGCTCCGCACTCGGCAGCCTGGCCTCGGGAGAGTGAAGGGTGGAAGTGCGGGCCCAGCTTGACAGGCGAGCGGCAGGTGAGTCAGAACACAGGCCGAGAAGCCCACAAAGGCTTACAGAGCGGCCGAGGAACGTGACCTCTGTGGGCGGGAGGTGTCAACAGCAAAGGAATATTTGTGCATGCATGTGTGCGTGTATGTGTGTGTAGACGTATGTGTGTTACAGTTCCTCCTTCAAAAATCTCAACCAGAATTCTGACCGGCAAAGAAAGGGAACAGTGAAACTAGATTCAGGTACAGATAAACATTTATCAGATCAGAGATACAAATAACAAATGAAGAGTGGACATTCTTGTCTTGTTCCCGATTTTAGAGCGAAAGCTTTCAGTCTTTGACCATTTAGTATGATACTGACTGTTGCTTTGTCATAGATGGCTTTTATCAGATTGAGATAAAGACCTTCTATTCCAATTTTCTGCAGGGTTTTTATCATGAATGGGTGTTGGACTTAGTCAAATGGTTTTTCTGTGTCTATTGAGATGATCATATGGTTTTTGTCCTTGGCTCTGCTAACATGGTGTATCACATGAATGACTATTTATACAGGAGATGTAGATTGTCAAAAAAAAAAAAAAACCCAGCAGATTTTTAAAAAGTAAACTCCTCTTTATGTTTCAGAGGAGACCATTCAGCTTATAGATCAAATCATAAGGTCAAAGTCTCAACTTCCTGTAGAATCCACTAATGGGACACACTCACGTAAATAACTTAGACCTTCCATGTAACAGTCGCTGCCGCAAAGTCAGATGGGACCTAGAATACATCAGGGAAGGGATACTTTTGGGAAAAAATAGAGACATCTGAGGCACAGGAATCTTACTCAAGAAAGAAAAGTGCAAGTGAGACAAAAAGGGCCATACTTTTCCTTATGCGTAAGTTTTTAAAATCTCTATCACATCTTTCAGGTTGCCATGGTATTAATTTCACTTGTAACAGTTTAGAGAAAACATTGAAGAAAACACGTTTAAAACATTAAATTACTTTCAAGGGACATATGCTTCTCGTGCAATTAACAATACCTTCAGCACCAATAAGCACTAATTTTGAAGACATTCATCTGCAAACAGTCATCAGTTGATGACAAATTCAATTTCTACTTGGCTTCTACTTTTTCACACACATAATTCTCCAAGACTATATACCCACGGTATCTCAAAAATACTAATTTACTTACTATGAAAGAGGATTACATTCCTAGAAAATGTCTGTGTCATAATATATGGAAATATAAGTCAAATTGAAGTTGTGTGAAAGGGCAGTTTTCTACGGGCAATTTTCTTAGGGAGGCCTGCATTTCTGATCAAGCACTTGATCCCAAATCTTACAAAGAAGTGACTGCAGAAATCCTCTTTATAGTCAAATTACAAGTAATATTTTAGAAGAAGTCAAAGCTTCCAAAATTTTATATATATAGAAAATCATATACATTTAAAATATATTGCCTGCGGAGACTACAGGGACCTGGCATGACTTTATTCAAAAAGTTAGCTTTGAATAGTAGTTCAGCTTTTCACCATACAGGCTGCCCCAGAGGTTACTGGTTTGGGACAGTAGCTCGCCATTATTCATGGTGACAACCAAAGAAAGATGCCCTTGAGGAAATACTGTCCAGCTGAAACCATCAAGTCTCCTGTTTACAGAAGAAACTCTTGCCCAGACAAAAGGATGTGGCCATGTTTAAGTCCTTGGATACTGCTTGCCACTTATCACACTCGGGCCTCCAGGAAGCTAGTGACATGGAGAATCCAGAGAAGAAGGTCACAGGAGTGAACATCCTCTGATCTGATATTCAGTTTTGCCTTGCTCTTCCTGCTTTAGGTAATTTATTCATCAAATACTTTTTAAGCTGGGTGAGGTTGTACAGGTCTGTAATCCCAGTACTCTGGGAAGCTGATGCCACAGGACTGCAAGTCTGAGCCCAGCGTAGTAGGCAGCTTAGTAAGAACTTGTCTCAAAATAAAAAATTAAAAAGGGCGGGAGATACAGCTGAGTGGGAAGGCCCTAGGTTCAATCCCCAGCGCTGCAAAAAACAGAACAAAACAAAAACCTTTCTAATCTTAAACTAGTCATCATTTTAACTACTTTCCGATTCCCTTGTCCCATTTCGTCACTTCCCTCTCTGGTCTGAGGCTTGGATCTGCCCCTTGTTGTACCCTATGTATGTGGCCTCTGCTCCCCGACGACGAGGGGAAAGAGGTCAGTCATCAGGAACCAGAGCTCCAACTGTGAAACCAGGGTGGACGGGCACACTTTCTACGTCACTGCCACCCCTGGCTCCACTCACTCACCTTTGTCCTCTCTACTGGGCACTGCCCACTCGGCAGGTGGCCTCTTCTCTGTCAGAGAAGACGGAGGCCTCCCCTGCCTTCTACTTCTCCACCAACCACCTACCTTAGTCACTGGCCTTAACCAGTCTGCTATAAAACATGAGAACGCACTGCTCTTTCTCCCGTACCTCCCCCTTTCCTCTTTCTTTTTGTTTATCTTATTGAATCGGCAGCATTAGGTTGGACAGAAGCAATGAACCAGCAAGAGCCTCTTTCCAACTTGTGGAACAGACTAAAGGGGTCCCCGTGACATTTGAGTCATGGAGATTCTTGATAAATAGTTCATTTCTGTTCCTTGTTATTTAAGAGTCTTTCTCACAATAGTGAGCTCTAGAAAATGTTTTCCCAGTGTTAATTTTATTTTTTAAAATGCCATCATGTGGGACAAAATTTAAAAGGTAAGAAAAAATCCTTCATTTCAGTCCCTCTGATCAGTGTCATTTAATTTTAATGCTTTAGTTTACCAGGTGCTGAATGCTGAAACACTAGAGTTACTTGTCTAAGGGAGACCCCTCTGTATTTGCGAGTCTGAAACTGGAATTCAGTAGGAAGCTTAGGGAAGTGGAGGGGCTGCAGGCTTACCCGGATGTAGGCATCCTGGTGGTGCTTGGCGAAGTACAGCATGTTATCCAGAGCCAACATTCCGGGAGGGGTCTGGGTGAAGTCCATGGCGGGGTTGACATGATTCTGGGATGAAAACGAAAGGTTCCACGAGGTTAGCTCATCTACAGACTTCCCCCACACCCAGGGACCCGGCTCCCTCCTTGAGACAGAAGTGCCACAAGGCAAACCCCAAATAACCAAACCCCATGACCCTTTCTGCCTCCACGGAAGCCACTGGGGCTGGGAGAGGGACGTCTTTCAGGCCTACATGTCACATTGTGAGACTATGGAAATAACAGAGAAACTGAGTAGCACCTAGCCAGAGAGACTGGGACGAAGCCACATCTCTGTTATTCGTCTCTGACGTGGGTCCAGGATGCCTACCTGTCCACCCCACGGCTTTCTCATCCTCATGGTGAGGTGAAGTATGGCCCTGCCTGTTGACGGGAGTTAAAAACTTCCACCGGTTATGCCACCCACAGCCTCTAAACAAAGACACCGGACGCAACTCAGACGTCCACAGGGTGGTGACAAATGCCTGTCAGGGGTCACGTGTGGCATCACAGCCGCCACAGGAGCACAGTGGAAGATGCGACATGTGTCTAACCGGGAGCAGGCCAGGGATCATCCACTGCGCCCCACGAGGACCCTTATTCCGACAGCAAACCCCACTCCACCGTACACCACCGAAAACAAGCACCAAGCACTATCCTGAAAGTGCAAATGTAAATGGCGAATGATTTAAGGAAACAGGTGTATTTTCTTTCCATGTCAAACAGGTGAAAAGAAAGTTAAAGACAATTTGCTGTTGCTGGCTAGAAATGCTACTGATTTTTACATGTTGGTTTTGTAGGCTTCGGAGTTTACTGAATTCACTTAGCGGTTCTTTAACAATGTTCAGATGAAGCTGTTACAGTTTTCTGTATGTAAAATCACATCATCTGCAAATAGGCACAACTTGATTTCCTTCATCCCAATTTGTATAACTTTGATTTCTTTCTCTTGCTGAATAGCTCTGGCTATTCCATTACACACTGAATTGAAGCTGTGAAAATAGGCATCTTGTGCCATCACAAAAATGGCACTCGATGGGATAAAATAGTTTTTAATTAATTAGATTTAACTATCCCACAATGCATACATGCCTCAAAACACCATATTGCACAAGATAAAAATCACACAAGGTTATCTGTCAATAAAAACAATTTTTTAAATGGTTAAATATTCTGAATATTAAAGAAAACTGCTTTTAACTCATGACCCAGATAACTTACATGAAATGACATAGTTTCATTTTGATCCAGACTGCTTCTTAATAAATGTCTTGGAGGGAAATTTTGGCTAACAGCATTGTTTTTCTAATTTTGGTGCAAGAGGACCTTTTTACTCACTTCTCCAAGGTTCGAACCACCCACACTTTTCTATATTATTCAAGAGTACATCTAAACTGTCTTTCCCAAGCTGATTTGAAATTTGTTTATGAGATAATAAAGAACATCTAAATCATGAAAGACTGTGCCGTTAAGGGGCTACACCTCCGAGCTCAAGAATATCCATTTATCACGTGTATCTAACACTTCTGTGACTGCAATGATTTCAATATTTTAGTTTAACATTTTCTGCCGATTCATTTAAGTTTTTAAAATTCCAGAGCACTACTACCAATGATAAAGATATATCCCATGAAATAAATATAATTGTCACAAAGAATGAAAACTATTCCGTATGTCAAATGCGGTACAGTTCAGTCTTAATTGGATATTTATGGGAGGAAGAGGGTTCAACTCATATTTAGTAGTGGGTAAAAGGAAAAATAAAATACTGGCAATAAAGGACACAGTATTTAGTCTAAAAAGTAATTTGCATGGGGGCTGGGGATTTAGCTCAGCGGTTAGAGCACTTGCCTAGCAAGTGCAAGGCCCTGAGTTCAGTCCCCAGCACCAAAAAAAAAAAGTAAATTGTACTTAAAGATTTTTATATTTTAGTTATTTAACAAAGAACAGTGGAAATTCTCTCAGTACATATAAATCCATTATTATGATACAACAGATCTTCACGAACATAAATAACATAAAAAAGGTTGCTATTTGCGGAGGCCCTTCTGGGTGCTAGCATTATTTTGCACTTTACATGTATTAAATCTCACAATGCCCTGATCCAGTAGGTATTACTGCTAATATTTCCATTTTGCTGATGAGGAAACAGAGACTCTTCAGACACCTGCTCCCTGATACTACATCTCACCAATCTTTTGTTTCTACTATTTTTCCTTCTCACCCAGTTAGCAACTGGCACAGCTTGCATTTACTTTGGCACAGCTTGCATTTAGACTTTACATGGCCTAAAAAGTTTATTTTGCAAACATGTAGACTCATCAATATTAGCCACCATGCAGCCTGAGCCAGCCAACAAAAAAGGAGAGGGCATCAGATGTCAAAAAAAAAAAAAAACCGCAACATTTATTTCAGACCTAGTTCTAGTATTGGTTTCTGAATCTATTCTAAAAATAAGTACCCAAAAGAAAAAATCAAGTAAAACATTAAATTTTCTAAATCTAACTCCACCCCCCTCCAAACTACGTATTAGTGAAGCTGACCAGGGAGGATAGGTCATGACTAAAGAGTCGCTTGGTCTGTTTGAATTTCGCACCCACAATCCCCTCAAAGTCTTCTTCAAACAGTTACACTCTTCCTTGGGCACATACTGTAGGTAGCAAATAGGGCACCAACATTTTCAAAGAATCCTTCAGATAAAAAAAAAGAATATACAGTTGTGACTTGGTTTACATTGGGTAATGGTTCCAGGACTGTCTGTGAGTACCAAAATCTTGGGGTGCTAATAAGTCTCTTCTGTATATTGTAGTGGTATTTGCACGAGGTCTGTACATATCCTCTGTAGACTGTAAATCACTTCTGGATTACTTACAATACCTAATACAATGTAAACGCTACAGAGATAGCTGTCATACTGTATTGTTTGGAAAGAAGAACAAACAAAAAGTCTGTACATGATCAATAGATACTAAGTATTTTTAAATATTTTCAGTCCACAGTAAATTAAATCTGTAGGTGAGGAATCTGTGGATATGGGGGGTACAGGCAGACTACAGTTGATTTTTAGAGTTCTTTTAAAGAACTGGAGTGCTAATTAGCAAATCACCCTAATGGAATACCATGTGGAATGTGGAAGGCATTATGCGAAGACTTGTATATACGCAAGTTCTTAACCCTTGTAAAACCCTCACAAGGCAATGCTATCATTATCTTCCTTTGAGAAGAGGGAAACTGAGGTGCTGAGGATTTGGGCAGCTTCTCCAGAGTTTCAGAGCCAGTAGATGCCAAACTCAGAGCACACGTTTGGAGGCTGATGTCTTTAGTGTCCACTGACTGATCTAATTGTGGCAGGTTTCACAAAAACATCCAGTGTGGGTCCCCACTTGTCAGTCTCTCTCAATCAACATTATTCCCTCAGGCAGAGTGGGCCTGTGATCCATTCTCTTTAATAAAAGCTATAATTTCTCTACCCCTCCCGGACATTACAACAGACTAAAGACTCTCTTAAGTTCAATGAACCATGCCTTAATTGTCTCCAACAAATAGGGTCTGACTAAACAAAGGCCAATTAGAAAATTGGTTTTGATTTTCAATGATTTGCTCTAAATTAAGAGGCATAATTATATTTTAGATGAAAAAAATCGTAGTTGGTGGTAAACTATGGATCCCCCTCTCTCTCTCTGTCTCTCTCTCCCCACCCTCCTTCCCTTCCTCCCTCTGGCTCTCTCTATCCTTTTAACTCTAGGTATCACTTTCCTAGCCTCTCTTTCCTCAAAATGATTGTTTTGCTCTCTCTTCTTGATTTTAATAGCCAGTGAAATAATTTTACAGCCATGAATTTTTGATAGAGGGAAAAATAAAAGAATTACAGGCTGAAATATATATATGCTTTTTGTACTGTGACAAAAATACTCCAAGAACCTGGCAAGGCCAAGAGCTCCCCCCACCTTTCTTATTTATGAGATGTTCTGGGTACAGATTTATTTTCTTTTCTTGTTCCATGTTATTTTTTTTTCCACCTATCTTGAAATGGGAGCTGCAAGAGCTTTGATAAACGGCTTGAAATTTCCCTTGTTTTACTGCAAAGCCCGTGTACCTCTGTACATCCTTCTGAAACGTCATTTGTTAGTTCCCAAGGAAGTGCTGCTCTGTGAATCACGGCAGACAGCTCTCAGCCCCTGGAGAAAAGGGAAGGGCTGCTTCTCTTTTCAAAATGCTGGAGTTTGTCACTTGGGGAATGTGGCACCAACCAGCTGGAGACACTACGAGTTATTTTATGGTGGGCACCCCTATGCAATTTGCTATATAGGTCCTGGAACTCAGTTTCTCTTCTGCTACCCACAGGCCCATGTTTTTTGTTTTTCTTTTCTTTTTTTTTTTTTTTTTGTTCTTGTTTTGGCTGAATTATTTCAAGCATATATCCAGGGAAGGTTTTAAACTTTAAGCCAGCAAATCTCCACGTCTGTTCTGGGTCACACACCACAGCCAAGAGAGGAGAGGACTGTAAACATAACACAGGCTGGGCCCTTATTTTATAGATGAAGAAACCACGCTTCTGGTGGAGAAGAACAGAACTCAAACTTGTATGGGCATCCGCCTCCCAGGGAGGGCATGGTGAAGCAACCAGCACTGGCAACCTCTCCCAGAGTCTCTGATTGGTTACCCTGGGGGTGGGGCCCACACATCTGCATCTTTACCGAATCCCTAGGTGATGCAGTTCTTGTGGTTTGGAGCCACATTTTGAGACCCACTGGAGGACAGGCAACATAAGAAGATCCAGAACCTGGGTCCATCAATTCCCTGAATCCCATATGACACCCTTTCTACCATGCTTTAATTCACTAGTTAAATACACTTGCTATTCATCTGCTTTGTGTCTAGACCATCCACGAAACAAATTTCTTTACCCTGAAAAGAGAATTACAATTTAGAAGTCTCTCACTTATTCTACTGCTTAAACTTCTAACTGAAATAATACGTACTAGCACCTCCACAGAAAGCTGTAATCAGTCAATATTTTCTACCCTTGAGTGCTTCCTGGCTGAGGAAGTAGAGCTGGCACGACTCTGAATGATTTTTAAAAGATCTGTGTTTTTCAATTACCAATGCCATGCTAGTCCTTCGTTAGCGTGGAAAATAAAGAGATGATTACAATAATGCCTGCCAGATGGCATATCACGAAGGCCTCTGAGGATTTAGGAGTTAATATTGATGTTATATGAGTGCCTACATTTGTTGCAAATACAGCATTAAAAGCAACCTTTAAAGCAAATCACACTGAGTGAATATGCATCTAGTGTACAAAAACCCATTCGAATATATTCCTTGAGTCTAGCCGTGTAAGGACACATTCTCCAATCTGAAGCAGGGTCACCCAGGAGCTCTGTAATCCACATCTCCCTCCTCTCACTGCCCAACTAAGAGGAATAAGTATGATGGTGCTTTGACTGGCATCCTGGAGCAACAGTCCTCTCTACCTGATTACACCTGAAAATTCTCTGGGGAGCTGTCAGAAGTCCTAATGTTCAGGCTGTACCCTGAACAGGTTCAATGAGAAACTCTGGGAGACAGGGAAGGGAAGGAAGCGGGAAGGGAACCAACAGCTGGAATGAAAAGGGAGGGAAGAGACGGGGTGTAAAAATATTAAGCTATACTATATGCAGGTACCAAGTGCCCGTGATAAACGCAATCATTATGTACTGAAAATATGTACTAACAAGAAAAAGAAAAAGAAAAAGAGACATTCTGCAATTGGGAGCCAGACATCTGAACTCTTAAAGCCTTCTAACTGAGTCATGTCCAGCCAAGGTCAAGAATCACTTTCCAAACCAGTGGTCCTCAAATTGCACAAGCAGCAGAACCTCCCAGAGGACCGGCTGTGGCCCGGGTTGCCGGCCCACTTCTGGTGTTTCTGGTCCAGGAGGTGTGGAATGAAGCTCCAGATCTGCCACTCACACCCACCTCCATGTGCTGCAGCTGGTCTCTGGGCCGCACGGTAGCACCACTTCTCTAAATCAGAGTAACCAAGTGCACGAGAGGTTGGCGACCTCTGCCCCCCGCAGATGAAGCTGAAACCCTGGACACCCCGCACCAGGTGTTGGGTTCAGCAGCTACTCTTACTGAAATAGCTGCTTTGGACAGGACATTCATTCTGTGACTTGACACAAGCTCTCTACTCTCTCACCTGACGCCCTCACCCATTTGTATGAAGCACTTGAAAGCATCTATGATTTATAACTCCCAAACTAGATCAGTGTCCCCAGTACAGTTGAGCTCTATTATGTCTCCCCAAAGCCTCATGTGTTTGGAAGGTAAATAGATCACGGGGGTGATACAATTATCAGGGGATTAGCCTGCTGACAAGCATACAGATGAATATTTTAGGTAGTAGAGCCTAGTCAGAACAGGCGGGTCACTGGGGCGTGGCCTGAAAGGGTGTGTTCTGGTCCCCAGCTCCTCCCTTCTCACTCTGCTTCCTGGCTGCCATGAGGTGAGCGGCCTTCCTCCACCAGGCCCTTCCAACATGCCACTTCTACCTTGGAACTAGCTGACCAAATACTGAAACCATAAGCCCAAAATAAACCTTTCCTCCTTTCAGTTGTGGGTCTTGGGTATTTTGTCCCAGCAATGGGAAAGTAGCTAATATAGTCCCCAAAATCCCTACAAATAACCTGCAGGAATTTCAGATTCTGGTGTTGGCCCCTGTCCATGAAATTCAAGAAAAATCAATAGTTTGGAGAAAAGAGGGAAGACAATCTATCAATTATGACTTAAGACTAGGAAAGAAGACAAATATGCTGAGAACCAGAAAAATGCATGTTAGTGGGTATTGTCATTGGTGCCAGTGGCCATCGTACTCTAAAGGCACAATTTCAGTTTATCTTCTTAACTGTCCCATGGGGCAAGTGTTATGAAAGAGGTAAATGTTCTTTTTATCCTCTAGATGAAGGTCCAAAGTTGCAGCTTCAGTAAGATTGTAGCTAGTAAGTAGCAGAGTCACCACTACAATTTCATAGCTGTTTTTCCTACTTAGATGCAAAATGTCTTCAGAGACTAGGAATATGGCCCCTATTAACAAAAAGGAATTTAATCACAGATATGTAAAATCCTGTAAAAAAAAAAGATTTTTTTTTTTTAGAAATTTAAGCATACATCTACAGAATAAGGGAAACCTGGCTTATAAGCAATTCATAAAAGCACAGCTCCTCATCATTAAAATTCGATTCTTTGAGGTAAAGCACAAAGAATCCTCACAAAAGAAACACCCAGCAAGCTGCTCAAGATTCGAGCCAATAGATTTTAAGCCACCTCGATCACCTGCTGTACCTTCCACTTGGCCACACAGGCTCTTCCTTTGCCTGGCCCTCTTACCACCTCTGTTAGTCTCTAATTCCCTTAGCCTCCTGCTTCCACCTGGCCTTCATCCCGCGCTCTGTCTCCAGGCTTGGTAATTTCACATCTAAGATGCCAAATAACACTTCTGGTTCCACTGGGCCCTGGAACCATCTCCAGTTGCCCACTGTCACTACAGGAACATCCTCCCTGGGGATGTTGCCCAACCTAGAACACCTCACAACCATTCCTGTGACTGAAAACTGAGTTAGAGTAGACGATGAGTCCAAGAGGAGTCACTCTCACAAGGCAGCCAAAAAGAGCATGAATAGGAGCATAACAAGAAAACAGAGGCGGTTCCACTGCACAGGGCTTGGGACAGGTCCCATGAGGATACAGCACAGTTACGGGGGCCACATTGACTGCAAGCCAACTCCTAACACACAGGAAACCACGCACCGAAGGGTTCACAGAAGAAAAAGAATTGTCAGCAAAGGGAGCATGTCAGAAACTTGGAAAGAGACTCCAGAGACTTAGTCCAGAAAGGGACATATAGTTTGGTGGTGGGGATGGGACAGGTGTAGCTAACACTGTTTTCTGTCTTCAGACCTCAGAAAGGAGGGTGATGCAATTCTCTGTTGTGGAACACAACACAGTAAACGGGCTTAGCAGAGACTTTTCTGCCCTTTAAAATACTGAAGTGGGGGTTGGGATGCACCATGGGCACTGCAGAGGGAAAGGAAGGGGCCAACAACCTTTAGTGACCTTGTGCCCCCCAGATAATTTTGGACGCCTATTTCTTTCTGTGTGAAGCACCATGCCAGACAGATGCATTTTGCCCCAAACTGAAATCAAAACAAACATTGTGCCTGTCTTCAGGGATCTTCTATTTCAGAAGCAAGTTATTAAAAGCATTGAAAATTCAGCTTTGAAATGTGTACTCATGTGCACAGGACACACACACATAAAGAACTTCATAGGTGCACACGATGCCACATCCGACATCAAAAGTGCTGGATTTAAGGGGGAAAAAACGTTTTTCAATTACTGTTAAAAAGTCGGAAGGGCTGGGGCTTTAGCTTCAGTGGTAGAGCGCTTGCCTAGCAAGCACAAGGCACTGTGTTTGATCACCAGCACACACACACAAAAAAGGTCAGAAAAGACCACACCGCACAACACACAATTCGTGCAAACCCAGGTCGGCTGCTCGCTGAGTTCTCCTGAAGCAGCAGGATGGAGACTCTGAACAGAAGAATAACCTGGAGTACAGTTTATCTGGTGTGTTGATTCAACAGTCAATACACAGAATTACCACAAAAACATAATTAAAAATGCCTTGGGGAATACATTTCCTTTAAATGAAGCTGGCTATGATTTTTAAAGAGTCTTTATGAATAATGAAACAGTGCTGTCAAGGTCTACAAAGATATCTGTGGTTTCCCTACTCAGTCAAGCACATGCAGGATGCTGAAGCATCTATGATCTAGACACACTGTAGTAGCATCAGCCTTCTCGTCACCCTCCCTCCCAGCTCCTAGCTTCACTCCTTTTAGGAGCTCTTTTCTCCCACCAATCACTGGGATGAAGAGGCAGCAGCCACATATGTGGCTTCTGCATCTCCCGTTTTCATCCACCCAGGCAGTCAGAGGCTAGAAGTCCAGCAGAGGACACAGCTCAGAGAGTCACCACTCCAGGGTGGGCCTCACTGATCCACTGATAAACCACTTCCCCTGGAGCCCTGTGTGGATGCCTGGGCTCCTCTGCAAGGACCACACCAGCAAGACAAAACTTCTTTGCCACGTTGGAGCCTGGGGCCCACCATTAGGCTTCTACAAATGGGATCTGTGATGGGGAAGATTAATTGTCAACTTGATTAGCTTGGGAGCCACCTACTCCCAGAGTTTTGGGTGTAGCTGGGTGGCACATGGAGGCATAACCTTGGGGTCTATACTTAGTCTCTTGCCACTTCCTCTGTAGCTCTGCTCCCCCACTCTGCTTCCCAGTCACCATGAGCTAAGCGGCTTTGCTCCACCACCCTTCCACCATGATGTTCCGGCCTCAGAGCCAGTTGACCATGCACTGAATCCCCTGAACCATGAGCCAAGTTAAACCTCTCATCCTTTAAATTGTGAGTATCGAGTATCTTGGTGACAGGAAAGCTGACAAGTACAGGCTCTCAGGAGATGGAGAGACAGACTCAGGAGCAGCAGCCTGGATTCTTCCAGCACCTGGCACTGTCTGGTCCTGGCATACAGCTGCAGTTCAGTTGCAGTAGAGTTGAAAAAGTAGAAAAATAAAGCTTTCTCCATGAAGATGATCTTCAGGGCCTTATTTACAGTAGCAGAAAGGCACAGATGGTGATTTTCGGATGGATGAGGACTCCAATCATGGGAGCAAAAGTGAACATATTCACAGTATTTTAATGGACACCAAGCGCTGTTCCAAACACAGTCGGCAAATGAGAGCCCAAGAGCCTGCCCAGGCCCACCATTTCTTCTTCTACTGTTGTGAGTCTAAATTTTTTCCTTTTACATTTTTAATTTTTTAATCAGAGAAAGAATAATCCCTGTCACTCAAAGTATATACAATTCAAGATTTAATATCCTTAATGCAAGTTTTCCTGGAACTCAGTGATGATCACTTGTTTTATGTCTTGTTTGGCTGCTTTCACTGTATGGAGAAGAATCAAGAATCTGTAACAGAAGCCTGCAGATGGCTCACGAAGCCTAAAATATCTGTCACCTGGCCTTTTAAAGGAGACATTCACTGACGCCTGATCTAAGCATCTGGTACTCACGGTCTCCCCGGTAGATGGGAAGGAAATCAATCCTTTTTAATCAAAAGTTAAAAATCTCGAGTTTAACGAAGAGATTTTGATGTTTTGCTCTCTGGGCAGCCATGATGCTCTTGCAAATATTGAATGTTTCACTCCATCGAAGAGTACTCTAATGACACCAGTTCCCAAATGTGAAACTGGACAAATCCGTGTCCCGCAATGTGACGCTGAAGGAGTGTGGTGTGTCCAGTGACATTCACTCATCACTAGAGGCCCCCGCCCCTGCCAACCACCACCACGGTGACTCAACCACCACCCTTGGTGCTTTTAGATCCTGCCCTGCTGTCTGAAGATAAATGTCAGATGAGGCCTTCACTATATTCAGATATAAAACATGACCCAGCCAGGTGGCACATTCTTACAATCCCAGCACTCCGGGAGGCTGAGGCAAGAGGATCATAAGTTCTAGCCCAGCCTGGGCAACTCAGCAAAATCCAGTCTCAAAATAAAAAATAAAAAAGGACTGTGGATGTAGCTCAGTGCCAAGGGCTTGGGTTCAATCCCCAGGACCGAAATAAAACAATGACAACAAAAACTTTATGTGTTGGGCACATGGACTGTAGCTGTGTCTGTGAGCATCTCTTAAAAATGGCAAAATTTGGCTTTTGAGTTTGGAGACTATGGTCTCCTTTCTCTAACAGGCTAAGTTCAATCCTTATGCCCATTTCAGATGTTAACGAACTGAGATGTAGAAAGGATAAGAATGTGGCTTAGGTTCACACAACCAGTGCACTGAGATTTGAACCCAACAGCCCAGAGCGTGCTCTAAGCTATTTCTGTGAAAGGAAGATGAACCTCATGATGGAAAATCTAGTCAGTGGAATACGTTACAGCCTTCTAAAATTACATGCATTGAGAAGATATCACAAGTGAAAAGGCCAGGACTATAAAACACAATGTTAACTGTATTTTGTGCGTAATGTCCACGGTAGTGTATACTTCTCAATGTGCACTTTGCATAAAATATTCTCCATATTCTTATTACATAAATCAAGATTTATCATAATTGTGTATTTTAAAAATGTGTTAAAGACTGGAAGGAAATTCACCAAAGTATTAATAGTAATGATTTGTAGGGGCGGGAAGAAGGGTGATCCACGTGATTAGCGGTGTGTCGCCGCTCTCCAGCAAAGAGACAGGTTCATTCTGTAGGAGAACTTGAGAAACAGTTTGGAGAGGGAGGGCAAAGAAGGGGAAGTCAAAAGGATTAAGACACGATATGTGTATGGACCAACGGCCCAAGATGAATGTATTATGTACTGCAAACATGTACTAATAAAAAAAATTTTTTTTTAAAGAAAAAGAGTTTGATTCTCCTTCCGAAGCATTCCCTGGGGCTCAGCTGTCAGTGGTGCCACAGAGGTACACTGAGGTCAGAAAGGCTCATGCCCACGAGGCGGGAGGGTCCTCCATGGGAAGGACTGATGGCCTGAACCCTGCGAGTGTGGGAGGAACAAGCACCGTTACTGTAGAAGAGGGCGGCAAGGGGACTTCTCTGATTCTAATCCCGAGTCAGGCGCAACCTCAGTCTCAAGGCCTCCCAGGCTCAGTCAGGCCCGGGGGTGTGTTCAATGTCTGCCTGACCTGGGGACATCAGAGGCCCTGCTTCCCTTGTCCTAACCCTGTAAGCCACCTTCAGTCTCTCAGTGCACACACTTAAAGTGTGTCCGGGGACTGTACAAGCAAGAGTTTTAGCCCCAGGCCATCACCTCATCACCACTGGGCAATCCTAGGCCAACCCAGGTGACTGCCTGCCCACAGTGAGAGCTAGATGTCACAATTCCAAGGGACCTGTCTAGATCCCAAGTCCTCTGACCTGCAGGTACTCAGGCTTCCACAAGCAGATTGAATTGAACCATTGATCTTCCAATATCCAGCCACAGCTGACCTACAAAGACAGAATGTCCTGGGGTTCAACCTAATCACTGTTAAATACACACAATCACCTCTATGACCTTGGAAGGTGCTGGCTTTCTGGAGAAATGGAAGCAAATGTAGAGAGAAATCAGTTAGACTTGAAGATAAAAGACCAAAGAGGGATCACCGTAAGTTTGGGTTTGAAAATCAGTATTGAAGTCAATTTTTAAATCTCTTTTGAATTGCATCTTGTGACACCCTGCTATGACACTAGCACGTATCAGGGAAGAACTTGGCCACCCTGAGTATCACCGATTCCAGCAGCAGTACTGTTGTAGTCCATAGTGACCTACCCCTTCCACAGATAAGAGAAATGTGCCTCTCTCAGCCCTGAGGATAAGGATTTGAGAGACTACCAGCAAGAGAAGCAATAAACCTTGAAGGAGGATGAGAAGAATTGGAAATGTTAGGTAAATAGCAGGAGAATGCCAACTTGCCCCTAACCTTAGCAAGCAGATTAAATGGAATTAAGAGCTAGTATGTTAACAAAGCAAAAACTAAAAAGCTTTGGTTGTGAACTTTGTGTGATCAGGGTCCCGGGCAGAATCTGGGTGACCTCAGGCATCAGAACACGTGCTCAAAATTGAGGATGTTCAAGGTGGGCACCATCTTTCAAGCCAGAGGTGCATCAGGCAAGGTCATGAGATCCATAGTGCCGATCCCTCCCTTACTGTGGACCATGCTGTGTGCCTGTATAGGAGGGACTGCTCCTCTGGGGTGAGGTACGGGGCACAGAAGCCTTGCTGGACAAGACCAAGCGAGAGTTTTGGCTGTGCCCGATCTATTAGAGCAACTTGATTTGAGAAAGATTCTCTCTGTATAAAACACTCTTTTTTTTTGGTGCTGGGGATCGAACTTGGGGCCTTGCGCTTGCTAGGCAAGCACTCTAACCACTGACCTGAATCCCCAGCCCCTCTCTCTGTATAAAACATTCTTAAAAATGATTTTCAAATCTCATCAGAAATAGCCAGCTGGTATATAGCATATAGCAAGTGACAAAATGTACTGGCCCCCATTTTCATACAGCAGTGACCCAAGCACCTATGCATATGTGCATGTAGTTATGTGTGCTTGTGTGTGCACGTGTGTGTGTGTGTGTGTGTGTGTGACAGTAGGAGCATCAGATGCAGAAGGAAGAACAGGCTCCAGATGTCTAGCACTTGCTACTGGAAGAGGCAGAGCGGAAGAAGAGTGGCAGTTCTACCTGATGGCATGAAAGAGGAAAGGTTTGTTTAAAAAAGAAGAAAATAAAAACAACACAATTTGTGGTATATGTATACTAGACGGCACCAAATTTTTATCTACTCACATGTGAGCATACCCATGACATTTTGAGAAGTAAAAAAAAAATCAAGTTTTTGTGCAAAGTGTGTATTAGCTGGATGAAGCTAAGAGTAAAACAAATGATGGCCCTCTGTGTGCACAGACTGCACCTGTCAGGGGGAACACATGCACAGACACGTGTGTGGAGGGTGTGTGACGCAGGCTCCACCTGTCAGAATATACGCACAGACACGTGTACAGAAGGACCTGCCAGGCAGCTCCGAGTTCTGAGCAGGGTACTGTGGGGCAGCTGAGCCTGGAATTAACTTCCTACAGTCCAGTTTGTATTTTGGTGATAATTGTTCTAAGATTAACCTCTTCTCATGGGTGGGCATTTTTAATAATTAAAATTCATAGGAATAGAACTCTTAAAATAGCCTGCTGTCTTATGGCTCTAAATGGATAATGTCACCACAAAATACTACTGGGAAAATGTTTTCAGTTGGTAGTTTCCGCAACCAGTTTTCAACATATAAAAATGTCCAGGGGAGTCACGTACATCTGCCCCATGGCAAGGGAAGGCAGGGAGGAAAACAGACGGGAGGCCTTGGGTGACATCTCTGTCTATCATGTCTGATCCTTTAACTGTCACAAAATCGTCTCACTTGAAGAAAACATAGCCAAATGCTCGTTTCTATAAAATGTGAGTGCCAGATACGTGAACACCATCTATATTCTGTTTTTTTTTCTTCTCACTGGTCAAAATATCTCATGAAAATTTTAAATTAGAAAATCAATATTTTTATTAATTTTAAAGCATAATTAAACTAATACTGGAAAGAAGCAAACGCAAGTAGGTTTAATTACCTCAACACTTTGCACTTTAAACAGTGTGGAGCAGCACCGTGTAAGATCAAAAGTGCTTGCTGCTGAAGATGCAAACGGTGCTCACGTCTGGCTGCCTCGCACACTGACTGAACTATCCCTTCCCTCTGCTGTCTGCCCCTGTGTAAAGAGAGCTGAAACCCATTTTCAACAATGAGGAAGGAAGCAAAACATTAAAGAAGACCTTTGCAGATCATTTTCCACATTACATTTCGTGACATCAACAGATGCCTCTGCTCCTCTTAGATAAGGAATATTAACAGGAGCTTTTCAATCCTCCCCAAATGAATCTTTCCTGAACAGACTTCATGCCTATATGTGCAGTCTCTGTAAAACAGTTCAGAAAATATTCATATAAAATCCCCCTTTGTCTACAAACGAGCATGCTTTCCTCTCCTGATCCCCATTTCTATCACGCAGCTTCTCCCCGCTCCTCTGGAACCCTGGCACAAAAAACCTTCTGCAAGCTTCTCACTCTGTTAGGCAGAAAACCAGGGGAGGGAGAAAGGTTTTGCTGGTTCCCAAAGTGCTTGCTCTTCCTCTGAAAAGCGGGCACAAAACACCCCTCCCTTGGTGCCCTGTGTGTTTGGGAGGCGGTAAATCAAAGACTGATGCGAAGGACACGTGCCCGAATGATGCGCCCTCGGGGGTCTGATGCTAGGAGCAGCCCTCCCTGGGTCTCTGCCCACCGGGCTCGCAGCTCTGTGCACTTCCAGAGACTCCACACAGCTGGGCTTCAGGCCTGCTGGCATCATCAGGAAGGGTGCTGGCTAAGTCACTGCCAGAGAAGGGACCAACACAGAAGACAGACCAACCCGGCCCCAGTGAAATCCTCAGTACTGGCTGATGCTCTCAGAAAAGAAGCTGCATCTTTCTAAACCCAGCTCTCCACATGCGACTGGGGGGCATCACTTCTCTCACGGGCCGGGCATGACGGTGTGTTATGGTCTGTGCCTAGACGTCTCCCCGAAGCCTCGTGTGGTCATAGGTGGGGCGTTTCCAGAGGTGGCTGGATCTAGAGTGTGCGATTACTAAATTAGTCCCTTGATTGGTTTGGTGTAGTTCTGCTGGGATCAAGGATGTGAGACTAGGATTAAGGGTGAGATAGAATATAAGGGACAGAAAGAGGCTTGTCTACATCCCCCACCCCCACTGCTTACCTCGCAGCCTTCTGCCTGTCTGCCATACCACCCTGTCTTGGTGCCAGCTGATTGTGGACTGAAACCTCTACAAACTGTGAGGTAAATAAACCTTTTCTCCCTTAACTTTGGGCATTGGGTATTTTGTCTCAGCAAGGAAAGAAAAGTAACTAAGGCATGGTGAAACGACACCATGCACAGAAAACGCTCCGGAAGCCCCGAGCACAAGGTGGGCCCTCAGTGAATGATTAACTATCAACCTCAGTGCCCATCTTGTGTGCAAATCCAGGCCCTTATAGTGGGCCTGGTACCCTGCAGGTCCTTAACTGCCGATGAACTCTCAGACATCCAGTGTCAGTGTGAATCGGGGTTTTCTCAACCAATTTCAGGGTTCCAATTCTGGAGCCCAGTCAGAGTCCACATGGACTCCACGACCTCATTGACACTATTCTGAAGTAGCCTCTTTCCTGACACCTCCGCGTGAACCATCTCCCCATTCCCTGGCTCTGCTAAAAAGAGCCAACAACTAATTAAAGAATCAAAGTTCCCCACAAGACAGTAGACGATGTTCTACCTTCTCTGCCTCCCTACAGGAGATTTCCACAAACGTGGAAATTTCCAGGGTCCCACGGGGATGGTAACTTGTTCTATTTATAAGGATTTCTGGCAAAGAAGACTCAGTAACATTTCTCATTTTTGACGGATTTATACATTCAGCAGCATTTTACCTGGCTTCCAGGTGCCGAGTTACATAAGATACCACAGCACTAAACTTTGAGTGTTCCGCCAATTCAAAATCGGTGACCTTACACCACTTCGGGATGAAATACCTTCATTATAGGTTGAGTATCCCTAATCTAAAACTCTGGGATTGCCCAGGCTGCACTCAAAAAAGTTTTAGATTTTAGGGCATTTTGGGTTTCAGAGTAAGGATGCTTAATGATAAAGTCTACGCAAATATTCTGAAATCTGAATGTCTCCAGAATCTAAAATACTTATGGCTTCAAGCATTTTGGATAAAGGACATTCAACCTATAACTCGTTATGAAAATGGCTAAGCCAACCAGATAATATGATGACCACAACATTCAAATAGGGAAGAAATCTGTTTTCTATGATTTTTATTTTCACTGATCAATGTTTAGTCCAAAAAAATCTCACTAAGGCACTACAGAAAACCTTCAAGTAGTCAAATAAATATGCATCTCACTTAAGCATGATGTCAGCTTGCACACTATTCCAAGCAGAGGATGGCTTGCGAATGGCAGAAGAGAGGGAGAGGGAGCGTAAAGGTAGGTAAGGAAGGACAGAAACAGGATTAATGGAGGAGGAAGGAAGATAATCAGACAGTAAGTGGTGGTGGCATGGAGATCTGAACCACATGTACAACTTCACACACTCACTGCTTTCCTTATGAGATCACCCTGAACACCCGACCAAGAGAGTCGGGAGCCTCTCAAAACTGAAGAATCGGCTGGAATTCCCCAACGGAGAAGAGGAACTGCAGGGGAGCACTACTCACACAGTTAAGAGTCTGGGTGCGAAAGCGGCAAACCCAAAGGCTGCATCCACAGGATGCCCATGCACCCACACCGCCCAGGTTGCTCTCCTGAAACAGGGTTCACAATTCCGTGTCCAATTCCCTACACAGGGCAGCTCCAGCTCTTCAAACCCCTCCATCCACACCAGGAGAATCTTTGCTGAATACCCTGGAGTCCCCGGATGAAGTCCGACTCATGTTCAGTCTAAGCGAGTGACTTCTGAAGGTGGTGACCACCCGCTGTCACATGTTCAGGGGACTAAGAACTGCGGCAGGTGCCACACTCACTTGTCAGCCTATGAATGTGGACCACGATGACTGGTAATAACCTGTGTCACTGGAGGAGTTAAAATCTTGACAAAGAAAAAATTTCCAAAGGTCAAACACAAGACTCCCATAAAAAAATAGAAAGAGCACGTGCTAAGATTCTGTTACTCAATAATAAAAAGTTTAGCAGGATGGGAAACAGCTAGATCAAGGGATATTTGAGGAAGAAAGTGTTTGTAGTATTTGCATAAATAATTTCAGCATAAGAGTGCTAGGTTCTCTCAAAACTACAATGTCCTATGGAGCGTTACACATGAGGTTACCTTTCCCACTAGACTGGCAAAAAAGACTACACACGAACACTTCAACTTCCAGGTATCTGGTTTTAATAAATAATTAACAATAAAGTCAAACACAAGGATGTTCTCTGGAAAATTTCATAATCCTTAGTTTGCCTTATTTTGAGGGGAAAAAAGCTCCACTATGGCCAATGAAAGGGTGTATCATCCTATCTTTCTTGGCCTTATTTCTGTTTCCAAATAACTTTTCTTCACCTATGTCTACAATGCGTTTCAAAGAAAGGAAATCACAGCTCTAACTTAGGTCATGCTGGGTTGCACATACAGTACAGGTATTTATCCTTTTCTCTTTGTTAATTAGAATACCTTTAAACGAGATTTGTAGATTTCTTACAGTAAAACAAGTACAGTAATATTGATTCATTAGAAAGAATTTTTAACCTGCCATTTAAATATTCAAAGTGACTCACTTCAGATGTTTTGAAGAATGAAATGAATGTTAGTATTTGTGAGCATTCTTGGAGAGGGGAGAGTCACACACAGGACAAGACATTTCAAAATTGCAAAGCTTTGGACTCATGGGTACCATGAAAGCCCACAATTTAGAGATAATTCTAATCTAAACATTAAAGTTCTAGAGGTCATATTTTCAACTAGTCATCTCATGATGAATACATTCATCTTTCATGGATTCTAAGTGGTTTTTTATTCCTCCAAATCTTAACAGTTTCGAATTTGGAAAGAATCTCACAATCAATAGCATCTTTGAATTGCTGTGAGGTAGACTGAAATCATAAAGTCATTTTCATTGCTTCGACATGTATGAATATTAAAAATAGCACCAAATTAGCAGGATGGCTATCGAGGGCTGGATAAAACCCAAGGAACACCAGAGAAGTTTTAGCTCCACACTGCAAAGGGTTGAGGGGTGCAGTGGGAATTGGAATCCATGTGGTCCGCTTCTCTACATCTCCCTCACAGTGATACTAACTCCACAGAAATAATATCATCAATAAATAAGCACTGACAGATTTTCATTTTTTTTTAATTATTTTTAAACTGCATCACCATTTTGGACAGCACAGGGGAGAACTATGTGGCTGAGCTGAAAGTTATTCAGAAGAGTTGAATCCCCATGGCCAGAAGTATCAGGAACAAATATTGGCAGATTTACTTCCCTAGTATTTTTCACATGTTAAATGATAAACATCTTTGTATCATTAAGGCTAGAGAGCTATTCGGAAAAAATATAGTATTTTTGAAAACTACAGAATAAGAGGTGTTAGGTAATAGTTTAACTGCCCAATTTTTTTTTCTTTCTTAGTTGTACCTAAAGTGTGTATCTACCAATCAGTAATACCTTGGACACAGAAACATAGCTAGAGCAGCAAGAAAATCCATGTAGAAGATTTCTAGGAACTTATGACTTAAAAATAATCCATTTATTTTTATAGCCAGGACTTACTTTCTCTTCTAATACATTTTTTTATGGGAGTCAATAAAGATGTATTAGCTTTCCTATCACTAGGACAAAATGTCCAACACCCACAACTTCAAGGAGCAGAGGTTAATTTTGGCTTACAGTTTTGGAGAATTCAGTCAAGACTTCACTGGCTCCAAGGTAGAAACATCATGGTGGAAGGGTGTGGCAGAAGAACGTGGCTCACCTCATGGCCAGCAGGAAGCAGAGACAAGGAAGGAGCCAGGGACAAGAATACATATTTTCAGGTCACTTCCCTAGTGAGCCACCTCCTCCAACCAGGCCCCATCTCTATGAGCCATGAACTCATGAATGCATTCATTCACTGCTGAGTACAGCACCACCTTGGCTCAATCTCCACACTTGACACTTCTAGATCTAAACGATAACACAAGCATATCCAGC
>PVJO010017466.1:0-39159 GCA_004026905.1 Hystrix cristata | reverse complement strand
CCTGAGATCTACCTACTTCCTCCTCTGTAAGTTCCCAAATAAACAGATTCCCAGGCCCAGGAAGGAGGGACAAGGAAGCACTTCTCCAAGGAAGGAGAAGACATTGCTGGAGAGAAGAGCTGTTTTCTCTGGAACTGTTTCCTGTTAGAGCCAGCAAGGTGCCTGGTGGTGAGTATTCCAAATTATTTGATGAATGAAACGAATAAGTGATGGAAGGACGGGAAGAAGGAGCTGCACAGATGTGCCTGTGTCCCTTCCACTTCACCATCTTCCTTCTCACCCCCTGCCCCTGGTGATCTGGTCCATCTGCAGCTCTATTTCAGCCCTGCTCAGTTCTTTTGCAGAATGGCAGGGCAGGAGCTCAGCAGTTCGTGCCTTATCCTCCGGTGAACAGTATGGACATTTTGGTGCCTGGCAAATGTAAAAACAAAGCAAAACCTTCATTGGTAGCTTTTGCTTATTTCTGTGGTCTAAATACTCACCTCAAAGTCTATTTCAAGCCACCACACGACATGTCCAAACACAGAAGAAATGAGCAATCACGTGGTAGTTCACCACACAGTTTTAAATAACCCAAAACACAGAGAATAGTAATCTGCAGTAACCTCAATAAGTTTTGAGTGTGATTTCAGCTTCCGTTTTATGGAATTCTAAGATTTATAGAATTTTTAATTTTAAAATAATTTGTGCCTTTTGCAAAATTCCCTAAGCTGTAATAATCCTCTCTCAGGAGCTGGTTGTGACCCAGTTCCGGTTCTGCACAGCCTTGTCCCAGAAATGTTCTGCTGCCAACCTAAAGTTGGAGAAGGGAGGCCTTGTACAAGCCTGGAGATGGAGCTGTGGACAGCGGTGGGTGACAGCAGCTCTGGGAAAGGATGTCGGAGGCAGCCATCAGGCGGCAGCAGAGGTTGACTCGGGGTTCCCTCTGATGTCCTTCCTTCTCTGAATTAGGCCCTTACTGGGCGTGGTGGACTCAGCTCCCTAGAGCCAGCAGTGTGTGACCTGCATGTCAGTTTCCAGGACAACCCTGTCTAGTGCCCATGCAGTTCCAAATCCTTCACCTGGTAGAGAACACACTGGTCAACCAGTCAGTAGGGTTGGGTTGGGGTTTCCGTTCTGCAATTATTGAGTTGTGCATCTTTGGAGTCACCAGGCCTCAGTTTCCTCCTCTGTAGGAGGAGGGAGCTAAGCCGTATTATCCTAAAGTCTCTACCAGCATTGCAGGACTCTCCTCTCGCTGCCCAGGGGTCCCGTCTGAGCACTGACCTGCCGGCTCACCTTAGGGTTTGACCTCACCGTAAGGTCAGGGGTCTTCAGGCTGTCACAGGCGTGGAGGGGCACTTCTGACCTTGGTGTCACTTGGGGAAGAGGCTCTGATATGTGGAAAACTTTAACTGAGCACCCAGCTGCCACAGTCACAGCCAGAGTCCAGTGTCATGGACAGGATTTCCCCAGAAATTCCAGGGAGAGGTGCGGCTACGTCAGGGAAACTTCCAGCCCTGGCCCCTTTCATTCTCTCCCACCTGAAAAGCCACCGAGATAGGCAGTCACAGAGAACAGTATGCTTCAAAATGGTGAATTTATGTTAAGGGAATTGCATAAATTACATTTTGATTTTTAAAAGCATGTGAATACTTAACAAAGCAAGGAAAAAAAAAAGTCACCAGGAGGCTCTTTGGAGTAGAGAGAGGTAAAAACAAAACAAAAATAGAAAAAAAGGTTCCAAGATTCCCATCAAGTCCTTTTAGAGCATTTTCTTCTTGGGATGGGAAATGACTCTAGCCCTTTCCATTCATTCCAGTCCTGCTTCTTTACAGGTTTCAGACAAATGGCACCCGGGGTCCCCAGCAACCCAGAGGCCCTGTGGAAAATTCCCTTTTCCCTTTTGTTTAGGTGGGGCTAAGATGGAATTTTCCAGAGGGAACTTTGCCTCAGAAACCCAGGAGAAAAATACATACAGAGCGCTACATTCCACCAGAGTGTAGATTTCCATGACGACAGAAGCACAGACCAAGACGGAGGAGGAAAGGTTGGTGAGGCCCTTTCTCCAGTCTCAGATCTAAATAGAGCCCCCACTCAAGAAGACCCCTCTTTTGTGGTCTCCTACCTCTCATTGGATGGAGAAGGAATCCAGCTCCAGGCCATCCGTAAAACCACCTCCAGGGTTGGGTCATTGAGAACGGAGTCTTGAGCAGCTACACACAAAGGCTTAAGCAGAGACTTTGTTAGTACTGCTAAGTGAATCCCAGAACTACAGACGGACAGGTCTGGTGGAAATCATAGCAGTTTTCTGGTCTAACTCATCCTCCTGTGCACACTTCACTTTCAGACGACGACACTTAAATCCAGAGAGATGAAGTCTCTTGCCCCATGTCATCCCAGGTATCCGGGCTAGAAGGTGCTTGTTGTGGCCTCAGAGCTGGCCAGCAGGTGTGGGACGCCACCCCCTGGAAGTGGGCTGGACAGGCCCTTTGGTGCTTCTCGGGAACAGAAGAAATCCCTTGAGTGGAGGGAAGAGTTCATCATGTGGCCTGCTGAGTAGTAGAACTTGGAGCAGGCTTGTGGCTGGTGGGAGGAAAGAAAAGGCGCTCCCTAGCACCTGTCCCCACAATGTTGCTCCTCAGAGCCCCTTGAGGAAGTTCTAGGGCATGGAGGCTGATTGATCACTGGTGAGGCTGCACCAGGAAAGGCAGGCCTCAGGAACCCAGGGCCGGCTGCCTCCACAAACCAGAAATATGGAGGACTACTTCTAGGCCCCAGCCTTCATCAGCCTTGATCACAGACCAGCTAAGATGGACAGTGCACTCCCACACCGTGAGCCTGGATCTGCTCAGCCTGTGGGACTCCAGTCTTGCTTGGGATATTACCCCGTTCCACACAGCGCTCTCTCTTTTTTTTTTTTTTTTTTGTGGTGGTGATGCTGGGAATTGAGCCCAGGGTCTCCTGCATGCTAGGCAAGAGCTCTACCACTAAGACACATCCCCAGCCCTTTCTAAAATTCATTTTGAAACATAGTCTTGCTAAATGCCCAGGCTGGACTTAAACTTGTGATCATCCTGCTTCAGCCTCTGGAAAAGCTGGGATTACAGCACGTGCCTCTGCACCCATGTAAGAAGCTCTAATTTTTGCCAGAGGTGCTGACTGGCGTTGGTGACTCACTTCTGGTGGCTGGCTACCTGCTACCTGTGCTTCTCAAGTCCTGGCAGCTCTAGACTCAGGGAGCCACCACCATATCCCATGCGCCCACCACAGGCCAGGCCCACTGGCCTCAGGACGAATGTCCAAAGATCTGCTGAGCAGGGACAGCCCTGCGGGGTGAGAGACACTGTGTTCCCTCCCTCTGTGTGATCCCTACTGAGGTGCATCCTGCTTCAAGGTACAATCAGCCCCAGGCCCCAGCTGTGTTGAGTGCCACAGCTTTTTCAGATGCCTCTCTCTCCTCTCTCTCTCTGTCACACACACACACACACACACGCGCGCGCGCGTGCGCGCGCGCCATTTCTCTCAAGGTTGGTGCACCACGGCCCAAGCCCTGTGCCCCTGGGTTCTGCCTCGGTCTGGCTCAGCAGGCCAAGGACCACACCCTTCCTCTCTTGAATGCACCCTGTAGCCTCTTCTGGGAGGCCTTTTCTTAATTTGGTGCTCTCTGGGGCCACCCAATTATTAGGACTTGTTTTTCATCCTTGAAATATAATGGAAATTACAATTTGGATCCCTTTTTTCCTCAAGACTTTTGTCTTCTTCATCCCAATGGTAAACGCAAATAGGTAGGTAGGAACACAGCTCAATGCTGTGTTTGTCAGCACAAAGATCCCCACCTGGAATGCTGAAGGTGGCAAGGAACAAGCCCCAGAAAGAGCACCCCCAACCCCACTCCACACATGGTACTTTCAGGACAAAGGGCACAGCACGGGAGGAATTGGAGAGAGGCCTGCTCTCTCTCCAGCAGCATCTGGCCTTGCTCACATGCCCTGGTACTTCAAGGAAATAGTCCATTAGATACTTTACTCTAAATTCTTAAGTATAGAACCGTTTGCAGTTGGTCTAAGGTGGGGATATGAGTGGCAAAAAGGGACCTGACCTTGGGGACCATGGAGCTGTGGGAATGTCTGTTTGTGAAATCCTTCTCAGAGAGGATGAAGCGTAGGCCTGAGGTAGACTCTGTGGAGCCAGAACAGCTGCGGGAAAGGTGGAAACCGTCGAGATGGCCCCTGACAAGCCGCCCTAGAAAATGAGCACTGCAGGGAGACCTGTCCTTCTAGAGGTCAGGGCTCTCCACGGCCCCCAGCAGCTGGAGCTGTGGGCCAGCCTCACTCAAGAGTTGTGGCTTGAACTGAGCAGGATCCTCCTCCAAGATGGCTCAGAAAGACCAGGCAGAAATGTTTCCTCACAGGTGGGGCCTGGCTCATGCTTGGAACAATCCAGCTCCCCCTTAGGTAAACCTCCTCAGAAATCAGTTTGCTGAGCCTCTTTGGAGTCCTGATCTTAGCCCATCTGCACTCTGCCCTCCTCTTTATTTTTGGTGCTGGGCATCAAACTCAGGGCCTTAAACTTACTGGGGAAGCACTCTAACCACTGAGCTAAATCCCCAGCCCCTGCACTCTGCCCTCTTGTGAGATTCGTCCTTGGCTTTAGCCCTGGACCTGCTGCTACTCAAGACCTTGGTTGATAGCACTTACTTTTTCATATCTGTACACTGCTGAGTGGTAGAGATATGAGCAATGTAAGCTGAGAGGAAAGTGCTCCTGTAGCCTGGACTACAGGAAGACCTGGTCAGAGAGAGAAAGAGCAACCCTTACACAGGAGAGGAGAGGCCCATGGGGCAGGCTCTAAACTGGGGCATGTCCAGCATGGTGAGGCACATTGCCAGTAACTGCCTGTGCTGTGGCCATCTGCAGGAAATGCTGGGCCTGCAGCAACCTCCTGGCTGATAGCTTTCCTTTATCATGAGGAGTGTGAGAAGGAAAGAGGACACTGGGCCAGTGTAATGGACTGTCAGGGTAGATGCGAAACAGAAATGTAGAAGAGGAATCATTATCCCAGTGACGGCCATCCAGACTGTCTCTGTTAGGTTTTCAGAGCCAGTGGTTGTAAGAGAGCAGATTTAAAAGAGAGGACATTTATAAGTTACAATATTCACCCACAAGCCAAATGCAGGAAGTGCCAAATGTCCATCTAGGCACTGGAGACCCAAAAGATCCAATCGAGGGCTGGGAGCCCAGAGCACTGTCCTGTGTACGTCCAGGTCTGCAGATGATGGCTGAAGAAATCTTCACTGGGACCAGGATACGATGCTCGCAGCGGAGATGACGACCAGAGCTCCTCCGAAGCAACAGCAACCATCCTCGACAACAGCAAAGCCCCAAGCTCCTTCCTTGACAAGAACAGCTAAGTTCTTTTTGAGAGAATCAGCCGCAGCAGAGCTTCTCCTGGGAAACAGCCCACCAACTAGCTTCTGGTCCCACTCTGCCTTATGTGCGTCAGCAACAACCCTCAGGTGGATCTCGTACACCCATCATCACATCAGCTCAGTCCAGCTGGGCGTTCTGGCTCAAGTTGACTACATTAAGTCCACCACGCAGACCAAGGCAGGCTGAGCATGATCACAGCACTTGTTGGCACCAAGCAGCATGTGAAGCAGTTCACAGATTAATTCACTTAGTATTCATAATGTTATCAATGTGACTGAAGTTTTAAGGCAAAAGCCCCAGCCCCAATAGACCAAGTCCGTCCCAAAGACCAACCAAGGAGACCAGCCATGATGGGAAGGACAGATAAAGAGTTACACGATTTGTCTTTGAGGGGTTCACAGAAACTTTGGAGTTTTATAAAAAATGGGAAGAGGGCTGGGGTAGAGTGCTCAAGTGGTAGAGTGCTTGTCTAGGAAGCGCAAGGCCCTGAGTTCGATCCCCAGCACCAAAACAACAAAGACAACAACAACAACAATGACAACAACAACAAAATGGGAACAAAGGCAAGGGGTTTACATAGCCAGGGAGTTTGCATAGCTGGCAATATAGGTAACAGGGTAAGCTGTAATCTGGCTGATCATTATCTCAGGACTGGTTCTGCCAGGTGACTCTGGAAAAGTCTGTATGGTAGACAATCTGGTTCCCATGAGACGAGTGTTCCTGCTTGGAGGGGTGACATCTTTCTGGGGTGATCTGCTCTGTGAGCTTCTGCAATCTCAGGTGCCTGCAGGTTTAGGGTAATGACTGGTGACTTCTGGGTATCATTCCAGGGGGTCTAGGATGGGACATTGTAAAAACTGGAAATTGAATGTCCCTGCAAAGCTCACCTCCGTCTTGAAAGGGGATAAGTTAGGTGAAACTAGGACTAATAAACCTTGTATTACTAGTTTTTACCAGACAAACCTTCCTTAAGTAATTAACATGCCTACAAGCAGAGCAAAGCGGCGATCCGACCCAAAGTTTGAAGGTAACGAAGGAGATAGATACAAAATGAAGGCAGAGATACAAAAGTTTATCCTGCTTTCAGTTATCCATTAGATATTCGTAGGTCTAGCCTCTAAGTCCCTGTTACAATAAAAATACTGAGACACGTACAAACATTTTTATTTCTTTTATTGATGGTAAAATAGGTACAGAGAAGCTAAGTAACTTCCTCAAGGCTCTAATAACAAATGGTAGAGCTAGATCCAACACAGAAGTATGATCTAGAGTTCGAGCCACACTTAACTACTGTTGGAATTCAGAGAACGATACCTCCAAGTAAAGGCCTCAGAAGCAAATTCCTCTTTGATTCTAGGTCACACCTACCTCCCCACTCCAAAAAGGATCCTGCTCCACCACCAGAATGCTACAACTGAAGGACCAAGAGGAATCTGAACAGGCAGCTCTTGCTGGAATTCCATGCACAATCTATTACTTTAAGATTACACCCTTTTTGAGCAATCTTGTATATACATGGCTGTCCATGCTTCATTGAACCTAGCCACAGAAATAGTGCCATAGTTTGGATTTGGAATATTCCCCAAATGCCCATGTGTTAAAGGACTGGTTCCCAGCTTGGCCCTTTTGGAGGCTGTGGGAACTTTAGGAAGTGGGGCCTAGTAGAAGGTCTTCAGGTCACTGGAGGTGTACCCTTGAAGAGAATAGCCTCTTCCTCTCTCTTTGGCTTCCCAGCCATGAGGCAAATAACTGTGCTCTGCTGTGCACTTCTTCCATGATTTGGAGGGTTAGGTCTCCCAGCCAGACCCAGAGCAATGAGACCAATCGGTCATGGACTGAAACCTCCAAAACTGTGAGCAGGTATAAACCCTTCTCCTCTTTGTAAGTTGATCATCTCAGACATTTGTTACAGTAATGGAAAGCTGACTACATGGTTCGTTCTGGGTCTTTGGGTCTTTAATTTGAAGATTCTTGTATCACATAAAATGACAATCAAATAAATAGTTATGCTTTTTTCTTATAAACCTGTCTTCTGTTGTAGGGGTATTGGTTGTGACCATTTCTGATGGGGAAGAAAGAGATTGCACACTTTCCTACCCCTCACCACTTAGGTACACATCCTCTCAGTTCAGGCTGGATTGGTAGGTTCTGGCCTGAGGAGAAGAGTGGAAAATGTACAGTAGAGGGCAAAAAAATCAGCTTTGCCTTCGGGCTGTTGGAGTGAATGCTTTTCATACAGATGTTTGATTCAATTCCATCCAAGGCTTGACCCTAGAGATGCAAAGATGAGTAAAATTCCTTGAGGAAACTTATAAACCAGAGGAGAGTATAGCATCTAGGTTTAGCTATAATACCTCTAGTGTGATGCCTTAAGTTGTATAAACACAGACTAGTGGGAATGGCTGGTGGGCAAGGACTAGAGTGGGGCAGGCAAGGCACTCACCAAAGCCTTCCTGGCCAGGGGAGGGTCACACCAGAAAAGCACACACAGGAGGTCCCCTTTAGTACCAAGGTGGGATGGGTTAGGCAAGGGGACAGTATGGGGCCATTGTGCATGGGACTAAGAGACCCTGGCATGGAAGAGAAATGGAAAATCTACAGTGAAGCTAGAAGGTTCTATGAGGAGACAAGGTCAGGTGCTGAAGCTCAATTGAAGTTTGGCCTCAGTTGGGAAGTTTTGAGGCCCAAGGAAATGGCATCGTGGGTCTTTAAGTGGAAGTGATGATTAGAGGGGACAGTAAAGTGAGCAGATTGGAGTAGAGTATCTTTGCTGGGAGACCCAATTATGGGGCAGCACAGCCATCCAACTACAGATGACACAGATCTCAAACAGGTGAGTGAGGGAGGAATCCAGGGGAGGAAATGGATGCAAGAGCTGCACTGAAGACCATGAAGTCAGCCAATGGACCAGGGAGGGGTAGCAAGAAAGAGGGAGGGGTCCAGGAGGACCCCCAGACTTCTCGACTGGGCAAAATGTGGTGTTGTGAAGCAAGATGATAAGAGGGGCAGGAGTGTCCACAGGTAGGATATTCATTTTACTCTAGCTTTGGTTCCTGCTCTGCAGGGCATGGAGCATGTTTTCCAAATATGGTTCTTATGCCAGTTCCACCAGAATCAGATCAACAGTTAGGCTCATCAAAGATGCAGATTCCTCAGCCCCAATCAGAATATCTGGGAATAAAAGGCAGAGCCCTGGAATTTGAAAAACACCTACTATTAGAGACTCATGCATGAATCTCATTCTTCTCCTGTTTCCTTCTCTTAAAGTTTGATGCTGGGACTATAGAAAGAACAGGTTTTAGAGGGAAGATAATAAGTTTGATTTTTGAGATGTTTGCAGGTTTCTAATAAGCAATTAGAAAGTAAAATCTAGAGCTCAGAAAAGCTGTAGAAATTGGGCTGGATAGAAATTCAAGACTATGAATGAAGGAATGATTTGCAATCATATACAATTTTTCTCTTTTGTTCCCATAAGTCTAATGACCTTTACACATAGACTGCCCTAGGTAGCCATATGTCTGGAAGGATTAGAATTTGGTAGAGGGACCGCTTAGAGAAAGGCCAAGTTGATATTCAACTTTTGACATTCAAAATACACAGCAAGAGAACAGTCTTCAAGCCAGGCTATTATTCTGAGAGAGGACACACTAAATTCCTTATCTTCTTTGCTCTTCCTCTGTTGCTCAGGACAAGGAAGGCCCCTGCCTTCTCTTTAGCACTCAGGTGGAAACTGGAAGAGGGTAGTTATGACATAGAAGAAAACGTGCTCCCTTTGAGAGAAAAGGGAAGGTGGGGGATGCAGGACCTGGCAGGAAACTAAGGATTCTGCTTCCAATGACAGCTAAGATGGGGCTCAGTCATCCAAGGGCCTCACTGGGCCCAGAGTGATCCCAAATTAGCTGAGGCTTCAAGATCAAGGAACATAAAAGCACGCAGTGAAGAGGCTGGCAAAGATTACCAGCCTGGAAAGGAAGGGAAACCTCTAGAGAACTAGATCAATATGTGCAAGGCCAGGGGACCCTTCTAGCAGAGCCAGGCTATGTCAGCTGAAAGGCTGAGCTTTGGAAATCAAGAAAGATTCAGACAACTCAAGGAGCAGCTCACCTGATTAAACCTCAGCATTTATAGGGCTTATTTAAAACCTGCACGTTTACTCTTACACATCCGAGTACGAGTTACATGTTCAGTTTTATGGAGGAGGTTATGGTGGTAGAGTAGAAGCTGGGGTAATAATTAGAATTTAGCTAAGGCATTCAAGAAGAATAACAGTAGGCAACAGAAGCAAGTGATAGAAAGAGGGAAAAGCAGAAAAGTGGTAAAGGATAGAGGGAGAGACCAGAGAGATGGTGCCGGGAATCCTAGAATCAGGTTTAGGAGAGCGATGATGAACAACAGGATTTCATGGTGCCAGAGAAAGGGAGGATAAAGATGGAGAAAGGGTTGTTTGATCTGGCAATTAGGAGATTAAAATGACGTTTAAGAAGCCATGTGAGAGTCGCGGCAGGGAAGAAACATGTCAGGTCAATCACAAGTGTTAAGTGTGACGAAATGGATACAGCCAGAGTGAGCAGTTCCTCGGAAGAGCTTGTTAATAATATTGATAAATCTTAATAAATTGGATGACGATTTGAATGCAGAGTGTGCTAGGGAGAATGGAAGACCTGAGCCTGCCTGTAGGTAGAGAGAAGGGATTCTGCCAGTGAGAGAAGAGTAGCGATGCTAGAAATAAAGAGGGGTTATTTGATTGTGATGGTTGAACGGTACACTTTGAAGATGAGAAGGGTTGATGAAGATGACAGAGGAGGGAGAGAGTGATCTAATGAAGGAAGAACTTCATTAGAGGTTCTTCGTACAGAGGTGGAGCTGAGGGTTTATTAATACAGAGACCAGAGATACAACTCTGCCACTCTCCTTTTTTTAATACAGTAACTATAAATTGTTGTCTGCAGATACAACCGCTCAAATCCGGAGGACAGACCTGCCATTGACGGCGATAGACCGGCAGTGCGCATGCGTTATGAGCGCTACGTATGTAATGGGAACTGTGGAACTGCACAGGCGAGATAGGCTCTGCGCCTGAGTGATGCGCATGCCCACTGGGGGCTTGGGGTGACTAAGGGCTTTTCTAAATGAATGGGATGTTGCTAAAGCAGCAAATTAAGCACTGTCAGTAGGAATAGAGAACAGCAGAATTTTATAAATGAAGGAGTCAAAGGGAAGTTGGAATTGCCCTGGGAGCGATCTCTGAAGACTTGTCAGCTTAATTCCCTGTTGACACAATTTTATTAATAATTTTAACTTAGTGGCCAAAGAACAGAACAATAACACATTTTTAAAATCAAGGGTTCATTTTTTTACATTTCTTCCCAGTTAGTCCTAACATGTTTACATTTTTTATGTGGTTGTAACCAGATAGCAGACTGTGTTAGATTGCATTTTCTAAAACGGGCCACAAAAGTATTCCAGTCCTGCATACCCTTTCAGAAACCTGTCACCCTCTGTCATAAGGTGACATTGTTTTTCTTTCTTCTTGAAAACTGGGTAACTCAGTAAGTAGAGATGAAAGTAACACTATATGGTTTCCAAGACTGTGTTGTGTGTGGTGAGTCTGCCTCTACATGGCTCCCTCTGGAGACTTTTGCCCCTGGAAGGCAGCCACCATGTTCTGAGGAAGCCAGAGCCTCTCATAATGTTCTGGTCAAAGGAGCCAGGCAAGGTCTCAGCTGACCGTCCACATCAACTGTCAGACACGTCAGTGAATAAGCCTCAAACTATTCCAGCCCTTGCCAAGACCCCAGACATTGTGGGCCCAGACAAACCAGACTGCTGTAATTTGTCAGAATTTCTGATCTGTAAGAAATGGTTGTCTCATGCCACTAAGTTTTAGGGTAATTTCTGATGCAGCCATAGTAGCTGGAACACATACAGAGTTTTGTTTTACAACTTTTGCATTTATTAGCATGAACATTTTCTCATGTTGCTTTACAGTCATCATAATCATTTTATTGGCTGCAAAATATTTTGAGTTGATGCAGTATAGCTTATTTAAATATTGTGCTATTCTTGGCTATTTAGACTGCTTCCCATTTTTTACTATTTAAGTAATGATATAAAAAAAAGTTGTGTGTGGAGATGTTTCTTTTTTCTTCAGACTGCTTCACTGGGACAAATTCCCAGAACTGGAATTACATTTGGGCATGAACATTCTTATGGCATCCCAAATATACTACCAAATTACTTCTCGAATGAAATGGCACCAGTTGATTTTGCTATCAATTATGTTTGGCAATTGCAGTACATAAAAGCACCTCAAATTTGTTTCGAATTAAGTGGAGCATAAATAAATAACTCCATTTCGGAAAACTTTTTCTTTATTGACATCAGCATTAGACATCCTCATTAATTTTAATCTTGCTAATTTAATCAGTGAAAATTGTGTTGTTTATGATATATATATCTTTGGAAAGTACTGAGAGGATTTTTTCATATTTTAGAAATTGTTTTTACCCTTAAGTGAATTAAATGTGTATATGCTTTATCCAATAATGTATTTAGGAAAGCTTTTGATATTGCTTTTCGAGACTGTAAAAGTCACAATTAATAGATTACGAAGCTGATTAAGTGGTTCATGACCAACAGTACAAAGAATATTACAATAAAGCAGACTATAACATGAGTAGAAATATAAGAGCATTCATGTACATAGTAAGTTTTTATGTGTAAAACTTTTGTTCCAATGTATGTATGTCATGTTATGAAAGGTTTTTAGTGGAGATGCCACAAAAGTGATATTTAAAAGCTCATCCTTAGAAAGCATATTTATTAACCCTTTTCATACTGATAAAAAATTTTCCAAGTGATTGTCTTTTTGCATTGAATTATCTTCCTTTTATACCATTTTAATTTTTAGTGCAGTCAGGCCCAGCAATCCTTTGTAATTTCTTATTTCAGCCCAAACTAGAAATTCGTCTTATTTGTACAAAGGTGATAAATGATCCGTCCTATGTTTTGTCAACTCGATTCTTACTGAAGCGTTCTCTGGACACCCCCTTATAAAAACTCATGTCAGCTCAGCAAAATGCAAATGGAAAGCTCTGGCGCAAAAGCTATTATGAAGCCGGTAAATCGAGACTGCGATGATCACAAGAGCACGTGTCCCTGTTCTCACTTCCAGTTGTCAGCTTATGTGGCATCAGCAGAATTAGTTCTGGTGCAAATGCTGGATAAGCAAATTTTATAATAGTTACTCAAAGATAGCTACAAAATGATGAAAAAAACTTGAGGAAGTTGAACATTTCAGAACACAGAAGTACTCAGAACAGGACAAGAGGGATGAGTTTGGGGACAAACTCATCATAGCAGAGACTACAAAACTGATCATAGTAATTATTGTTGTTTATTGTGTATTTACCAGGCTCATTTGCTCCTCCCCATCTTCTGTGGGTCTTGCCATTATTTCCCTTTTATGGATGGGAGATTTCAGGGCAAAAAGACTACGTGATCCAGCCAAGGCCATCCAGTCACTAGGTACCTGGAATTTTTACACTGAGCTCTGCTTTTCATCACTGGCCCATGCTGCCTGTCACATGGAAGCTAAGGGTTGCAAGTAAAGCAAGCCAGTAAGTACCGGGAGATAGAGTTACTTAGAACTTAAAATTTTAAAGAAATGTTTCTTTTTTTTTCATCTGATCAGCCCTGTAGTTTTATTTCTTTTTATTTTTTGAAAATTTTTATTTTAATGGTACATTTTAGATGTACATAGTGATAACATTAATCATAGAGAATTTGTACCTGTACATGATGTATCTTGCTGCTTCTTTTTTTCCCGTTCCCCTCCCCTCCCTTCACCCCCTCCTCCCTCCTTATTTACAAAAGCATTGTTTCCATTTTTTCCTTATATTTCTTATTTCTCTTGTCCCTCTGTTCCTTTCCCCCTCGTTTCCCTTCCCATTTGAACACTTTCTTCCCTTTCCCAATGTAATACATTTTTGTCTTTATTTACACTTTCAGTTTCTCACACCAGAGAAACAATGTGGTATTTAAACGTGTGTCTGATTTATTTTACTTAAGAGTATGGTCTCAAAAAAAAAAAAAAGAATATGGTCTCAAGATGCATACATTTACCTCAAAATATCTCAAGCTTATCATTCTTTATGGCAGCATAGTACTCCATTGTATTAAAAAACCACATTTTCTTTATCCATTCCTCAGTTGATGAGCATTTGAGCTGTTTCCAAGATTTAGCTATTACAAACTGTGCTGCTATAAACATGGGTGTGCATATATCACTGCGGTATGATGCTTCTAATTCTTTTAGGAAGATACCAAGAAGGGGAATAGCTGGGTCAAATGGAACCTCTAGTCCTAGTTCCCTGAGGAATCTCCACTCTGATTTCCATAGCGGTTGCATCAGTCTAAACTCCCACCAACAGTGGAGAAGGGTTCCTTTTTCTCCACAGCCCCTCCAGCATTTGTTATTGGCCGATTTGTTGATAACAGCCATTCTTTCTGGAGTGAGGTGGAACCTCAGGGTTGTTTTAATTTGCATTTCTTGAATGACCAGTGATGCTGAACATTTTTTCATATGTCTATCTGCTGTTTCTACTTCTTCATCCTAGAAGTGTCTATTCATTTCAGCTGCCCACTTTTGGAGTGGGTCTTTAAATGTGGGGGTCTGATTTTTTTGAGTTCTTTATATATTCGAGATGTTAGTTCTTTGTCAGATGAATAGCTGGAAAAAATTTTTTTCCATTCTGTGGGTTGTCTCTTCACTCTTTTGGTGGTTTCTTTTGCTGTGCAAAAGCTTTTTAATAAGATCGGGTCCCAGTTGTTGATTCTTTGTGATGTTTCCTGGGCAACTGGGGATTTGTTCTTAATGTCTTTGCCTACACCTATGTCTTCAAGAGTTCTACCTGTTCTGTATTCTAGCAGATTTAGTGTTTCTGTTTTAATATTTAGATCTTTGATTCACTTAAAGAGATATTTCAGTGATTCTATGGGAACCTTTCAGATTGCCTCTTCCACTCTGGAAACTTTCTTTCATTTAACTGGATCTACTCATCTAGAATAAAAGCATTTCCCACTGAGATAAAGACTTACGTTTTATATTTCCAGGTTCTACTCAGATTGTGAAAATCTCTAGCATGAGGTGGTCTCAAAGAAAGAGCAGAGAAGGTGCTCCAGAACACAGACTTGGCAGCCTGAGTGGATAGATTTATTGCCTGGCTCAGCCTCTTTCTAGCTGTGGGATGCAGGGCAAGGTTTCCTTATTTGTGAAGTGAGAATAATGTTACTAACAAACTCAGAGCCTTGTTGTAAGACAAAGTCTGATCCGTGGTGTCATATTAGTACTAGTTATATTACTATTATGAGGATATATGCTAGAATTCTTTCTTTTGATGTTGATGTATTTTACATTAGCTGTCTTTTATAATTTCTAGTTGGACTTTCTAGTCTTAACAGCAGCATTTTTATAGATAGGCTGAGTTTTTATGTTGATTCTTACCAATTATATTAATCACATAGCATTTTGTTATCTACCGCTTCAGTTTCCAGAATGGCCAGTTGAGTGGGGTGGCTGTCTGTCTCGGTTTAGACCTGTCATCCCAGCATGATTATTGATCGTGTCCCCTTCCATACTCAGAAGTGTCCTGGCTGGGAAGATGAACTACATGGTCAATTTATATGGAGAACAGCAGCCCACTCACCTGTGGGCACTGCCGCATTGTATGAGCTGGGTCAGAGGCACAAAATCGGCACAGAATCAAGGACAGTGTTTTTTGTTACTTTTCATGCCAAGACCTCTTTGGCAAGCTCCACTTTGGAGCTGTGATAGTTAATCATTTGTATATGTGTGTATTTGTTTGTGTGTTACTAAGGATTGGACTCAGGGCATTTGCACTGAACTACATTTTTAGATCCTCTTTTTTTTTTTTTAGACAGATCTCACTAAGTTGCCCAGGATGGGCTGGAACTTGCAATACTCCTGCATCAGGATCCTAGAGTGCTAGGCTCACAAGCATGTGCCACCACATCTGACTGGTTAATCTTGAGTGTCAACTTGATAGGCTTGAGAGATGCCTAGATTAGTAAAGCACGCTTCTGAGTATGTCTGGGTGGATGTCTTAGTTACTTTCTTTATTGCAATGCCCACAACTTGAAGGAGGAGAGGTTTATTTTGGCTCACAGTTTGTAGAGATCTCAGGCCATAGTTGGCGGGCTCAAAGGCAGGGTAGCATGGCAGAAGGCACTGCGGAGAAATGGCTCATAGCATGGCAGCCCAGAAGTAGAAAGAGAGGGAGAGACAGAGAGAGAGAGATGAAGGAGGAGCCAGGAAGGGAGATAGACCTTTCCAACCCACGCCCATAGTGACCTACTTCTTCTGATCTGACCATATCTCCCAACAGCAAATCAGCTATCAACCCCCATAATCCAGTCACCTTCCAAAAGCCCCATGCATGAGGCTCTTGGGGTAACATCTAGATAAAAACCATAGCAGTGTATAGTGGAGGTATGACCTTAGGGACTATACCCAGTACCTGGCCCCTTTCTTTCTCTGGCTTTTTCCTTGTCTCTCTGCTTCCTGGTGCCCATAAGGTGAGCAGCTTTTCTCTGCCATGCCTTCAGTGCCATGATGTCCTGCTTTGACTGTGGACTGAACCCTCTGAAATTGTGAACCAAAATAAACCTTTTCTGCTTTAAATTGTGCATGCCAGGTATTTTGGTCACAGCCATGGAAAGCTGACTAATACAGGAGCCCTGCTAAGAATAATGTTTTTAATTGCATAAAAATGTGCAGAATTATGAAGGAATTCCATCATTCTGAGAGACTGCCATCAAAATATTGAATACAAATTTGTGATATAGTAGTATTTCTGTTAATGATCAAATAAGAGGTTTAGGGACAGGTTTAGTAACTACTGTGGTCTCCAAATAGTGATGAGCATCAATGACTCTTTGAGGAATTTGTAACCACAGGAATGTGATATAGAAATAGCTTTGATTTTCTATTGGTGACAAAGTCACAGGCATTTTTATTGGTTTTTGACATTCAGATGTTAAGTTTTTCCCTGTCCATGTTAAGTTTTTCCCAAGTTCATAAACGTTTTGACTTCTCTGCAGACCTTTCATAGTCCCCAGGGCCAGAGCTGCTACATGGGGATGAATGTTTGAGGCAAGCAGCGGGGAGGCAAATTGCAGTGAGATCAGAAGAGAAGAGGCTTGAATGGCTAAGAGTTTGGTGATGGATACAAGAAATGACAGAGAAAGATGATGCAAGAGGTTGCCAGGGTGTGGACTGATGGGAATAATACAGCTCAACTGGGCTGTCAGATGTCTTCCCACGTGGGACATCCTCCACAGGATACATTCTGTCAGGAACATGGCTTTTCACAGTACCTTAGAACATGGACACTGAGGTCTCACACAGCTGGGCTTGAGCTTCATTCCTGCTGTTGACCTGCATGTATTTTGCACAAATCGTTTAACTGCTGTGTTCCAAAATTTGTATTCTGTTTAGTGGGAGCAATCATATCTTCCTCCAAAACTCAATCTAAGGATTAGAGAGAGTGTATGTCAAAGGCTTAGTACCATGCTTGCTGCCATCTAAGACTTCCGTCAATAGTTTTGGCAATAGTATTGTCCTTGTGGCAATAATGAAGGTCTTTCCTCAGGAAGCAGGGACTGCCTAAATCACCAAAGATTGCTAAAACATGTATGTTGACCTATATGTGGCCAGCAGGGGACAGCACACACCACATTATAAGATCAGGAGACCAGGAAGGGGGAGTGAGTAAGTGTGGATAGAACCATCTGCCCACACAGGCTGAGCTAGATGAATGAGGCTCCTCTCCCCACGCCCCACCCCACTCGGGCCTTGCTCTTGATGGCATCTAGTCCTTGTTCTTGGGTCAAGCCCACTCCCATTGAGCACTGTCAGGTATGTTCTGCTGAGGCAGACTCAGGACCAGCCAGGGAACTGCGGATATGGAATGATTTTAATTTTTCTTTAAGGATCGGAGCCTATTTTACAAATGAAATTGTGCACACAATTCTAATAAACAAAGCAGCTCAGAAGGAATTTCTTCTAGTTGAGGTTGGAAGGGGAGGATGGAGACTCAGCTTTCCTCAGAAACACAGTTTGAATCTGGTGGTTTCTCACGGGAAGACAAACCAATGTTGTCTCTAGTCCAAACTCATCCACAAATCGATGGTTTGGGTGTCTAAAATGATGTGTCCAGACGAAGAGGACACTTGCGTGGGGTGGACTATGGGAAAAGAACACTAGATAATATCTGTAGACTGAGACCAGTTGACGGTCTTGACAGAGTCACTTAACCCCTGCTGTTCCATGAAGGCACATGACCTCTGAGAGTTCCACTGCACTGACCTTCCAGCCCCATCTGCTGATTCATGGTGACTGGGAGGAAAGGCAATCTGCTTCTCGGCTGTGTTCAGCTCCAGGCCAGGAAGACTGTGCCGCAGGCTCTCTTGGACTGTGCAGTGGGACTGAGTTCACAGCCCCCCTCTTCTCTGCCCACCAGCCCATTCCTGCCCTTATCCTATGCTGTGGTCCGAGCCCTCCCTGCTGTGCTGAGCCATGGAGGCCTGCCTTGTGGTCAGGTCCTGTTCTCTGGTCTCTATAGAGCCCGTGCTTCAGTTTTGTCAAAATGTATCAGACTCTGTCTTGGGCTCTGAGGGTGAGTCCTGGCTCTCTACAAGGCTGGGGTAATACAAGATAATTCAAGATCTGCTGTTTCATCTCTGACCGCCTCTGTCTCAAAGCATTGAAATTACTCCTATTTTGTAATTCTGCAAAACCTTGCTTATCATTAGTGAATGAATAGCCTATCTAGAAAACCAAGAATAGTAGTAGAGAGCAGATTTATTGTAAAAGATAATTCTGTTAAAAAGACTTCCTTTTCCACCTTCTTTTGGTTCAATAGCATACAATTCGTCACTCAATTTTTTTCTATGTCAGGAATTAAGAGAGCAGAAATAGTCATAACAAATAGCTTCAATATGATTCAGCAGAAAGGTCACAGAATTAGGAAGAGAAACTGTTAAATAGCTGTGAGCTATTTGGCATATCAATGAAATGCTTTATCATAAAATGATTTGGGGTTTTATCAAATATCTTTCTATTTGAATATATACAATATATATATTTTTATACACACATATATATAATTTGCTAATATGAGAGATTGTTTTCTAATAGTAAATCAACAATGCATGCCTGAGATAAAAATTACATTTAATAAATATATTGTTGAATGTCATCAGTTATGTTTTGTTTAGGATGTTTGCATCTAAGATATTTGGCGAGACTTGTCTGTAATTTTCCTATTTTGAACCACTTTAGTCTGACTTTAGTATCAAAGTTGTGCTAAAATGAGTTTTAAAATATTCCCTCTTATCTTGTTTTCTGGAAATTTGTGCAGGGTTGGCACCATCCGTACCTAGAATGTTATGTACAGTCCTCCTATAAAGCCATCTTAGTCTGATACTTTCTTCGTGGAAAGATTTTTAAGTAGTTATTCAACTTATTTAGTGCTTGCAAGACTTTATAAGCTTCCCTCTAACTACTGCTTTGGCTGTATTCCAAAGTTTTTATGGGTCATATCCTTATCATCCTGGGTGTGTTTTCTACTTTATTTTAGGAGGCAGCCTACCAGAATGAGATTATGAACTCTAGTGCCAGATGGCCATGTGAAAATCCCACTTCCACCATTTTTCAGTTGTATGACCTTGGGCAGGTGGTTAATACTATTTGGTCCCAGTTACCTCATCTGCAAATAGGGTAATAAGTTCCAGTCTTACAGAGTTTTGGGGGATTAAAATACATATAAAGCTTTAAAAAAACTATTTGGGGCATTAGAGAATTAGTAAGTGCCATCTACAGTATTTGCTGTTATTTTTTTGTTCTCTAACCTTGAGTTAATTTTATATCTGTTTCAAAATTTCCAAATGTGGAGGAGGTGTGGGCAGTTTGAATTTTTCTGTTATTATTGTATAATTTTGTGTAATCGTGGCCAGAAAATACATCAATCTGTGGAAATTTGTTGAAGCCAACTCTTTGGCCTAGCTATTGCTGATTTTCATAAATATCCTACATATGTTTAGAAATAGGTTGTCTCCAAGCATAAGTAATTATATCCATTGTGATGATTTCTTTCAGTTCTGTACACTTGCTAATAATTTTGTCTGCTTGACCTAAAATACATATGGGTGTCCTTAAAGCAGAGGAGTAACCTAGTTAGGCTATCTTTTGCTTAGAATGACCACTCTTTTTGAGTGTTTTATAGAATGTTCACTTAATGTACATTTTAAAATTTACAGAAAAATTGTGAAGATGCTATAAGGAGTTCCCATATACCCCACACCTACTTCCCTGTTATTAACATCTGATATTTCTATGGTACATTTGGCATAGTGAACCAGTATTGATGAGCTTTTATTAACTCGAGTCCATGCTTTACTCGGGTGCTGGTAATTTTTACCTGATGCCTTTTCCCATCCATTGTGGTTTAGATAGGAAATGTTCTCCAGAAATGCATGTATTGGAAGCTTGGTGCCCAGTGCAGCAATGTTCAGAAGTGAGGGCTTTCGGAAGGTGTTTGGACATGAGGGCTCTGACTTCCCGTGGGTTAATCCATTGATAGATTCTTAATTTGATGGCCTTATTGGGAGATTACGGAGATTTAGGCGGTGGGGCCTAGTTGAAAGGAGTGGGTCGCAGGAGCATGCTCTTAGGGACTATATCTTGTCCCCAGCCCCTTTCTCTCTGGCTCTCTCTGGCTCTTTCTAGCTTTCTGGCTCTCTCTCTCTCCTCCCCCCCTCCCCTACCAGCTACCATGACGTGAGCAACTTTTCTTTGCTTACCCTTCCAGCATGATATTCTGCCTTGTCACAGACCTACACTAATGGAACCAGTCAATCTTGAATTGAAACCTCTGGAACTACGAGCCAAAACCTTTTCTCCTTTGATTTTCTCAGGTATCTTGCCACAGTGATGGAAAGGATCCCACAGTGTCCCAGGATCCCATCCACATTAAATTTACTCATCGTATCTCCTTAGGCTCCTCTTGGTTTTGACAGTAGTCAGACTTTCCTTGATTTGATGACCTTGAAAGTTTTGTGAATCACCACCCTTTATTTTGTAGAATATTCCTTCCTCAGTTGCTAGTTGTCTGATTTTTTTTTTTTTCTTATGATTATACTAGGATTTTGGCTTTGGGAAAGAAGATCAGAGTGGTTGTCATTCTCACCTCTAGAATTCATATTATTAACTCGACCTGTCCTGGGCAATGTTAACCTTGATCACCTGGCAATGAAGTTTCATACATGTGTAAGTTAGTGTAATTTTTAATAGAATGTCATCATAATAATATTATGATACAAAGTACTCCAGGAGTCCAGAGACCTGGATTCTAGGCTTATTTTAACATTAAATTGCTGTGTAAGCTTTGGTTGGTCATTTCCCCTCTCTGGTCTCCAGAGTTTTGGGTTGTTCCTAATCTGGGCATATATTCTTTTGAAGCATCATGGTCATATGTATAATTACTTCTGAAATGCTTTCTAAGTCACGTGCAGTTCTCAGGTTGCAAATTGTGGTAGCCAGCCTGCAAAGTGACTCCAGTAAGAAGAGCTGACCTGTTTTAAAATATTGTGGAAATGATGCTGTGTGATTAGATAATGAAAGACCTTGGTGTTAGTTAATGAAAGACATTGTGCTTCCACTGTGCTGGCTTGACTCCTGCACTCAGGGAGAGGCAGGTGTCGTGTCACGAGTACTCAAGTAGCTTTAGGAAACAGTATACGCATAAGGAACCAAGGCCTCCTGCCAACACCCAGCACGGACTTGCCTGTGACTGAGCGTGCTACCTTGGTGTCAGAGAGCCTCTGCCCCAGTCAAGCCTTCGGACAGTTGAGTCTCACACCTCATATGGACTATAGTTTCATGAGACATCCTGGTCCGCATCCACCCAGTTAAGCCATCCAGGATTCCTGAACACCAGCAACTGTGAAATGTTTATTAAGCATTTGGTAAAAACAAAGAGTTGCATCCCAAGGCTTTGAAACTGTGTTCCAGGGCCCTTGTGAGGGAGGGGATGTAGGAAGGGGTGTTGAATGACTTGGTTTTCAGATTCCTCTCCCACCTACACCACGGCAGCTCTGCCTTTATCTGACTTTATATATTGAAGGTCTGTATAGGACAGTGATGGTGAATTTAAATTTTAGAGCTTTCAATGATACAAACAGCTTGCTGCGGCCCATGTGCTATAGGTTCACCATTACTAGTATAGGATTTCTTTTGAAGAATGGAGTTTGCTGCCAAAAATAAGGTCAAAAACGCTGGCTTGGAGAAAGTGTATTTGATGACCACTATAGTCTTTTCTGTCTCATACATTCTATTATTTGAAAGAAAAAAATAATTCTTATAAAAGCATGGGCAACATTTTCTTCAGAGCTTACTCCTCATCATGAAACACAATTGTTGCACTGGAAAACAAAAGTTTCTAGTGTATCATTCACTGATAAGCTTATCAGGAGCTGCCTGTCCTGTTTGTGAGATCGGGCAGAGCTCAGACCATGCCTAAAGTGCTTGTTTCTGCAGAGGAAAGCACTCTGGACATAGCTCCACCCCCTGGACACCACCTGCCAGCTGTGAGGGGACAGATGGGTTTGCTTCTGTCAGCATTTGATTATAATAACAATGACAATATTAACAATATCAAAAATAGTGACTAGCACGTTTTGAGTGCCGTGTACAAGCCCTTGGGATAGGCGTTTTATTTTCATTACCTCATTTAATCCTCATGACCACTCTGAATAAGTACTTTAGAGATTGAAGAGATGATTGAGGAGCACAGCTAGAAAATATCTTCAAGGGAAAGAGTGTGAACTAGGGGGGTGGATCCTAGAGCACCATGGATCTCCAAAGAGGGTCCTTGTACAAAAACCTTCCTGGGTTGGACCCCACACTGATTATGTATCTCCTGGCTGGGCACCATACCAGGAGCCTGCCAAGGAGCACAACAGGCTCATCTAGGCTGCTCCCAGAGAGCATGACAAGGACTTGGAGATAAGTTTATGGAATTGCGTCAACATGAAGGACATTGTGTTGAGAAAACATGCTGCCTGAAATCAGTGAAGTCCATGCAAACATTGTTCAAGAGGTTTTCCAATACAGGTCTTACTTGTTCACATAATTTAATAAAATTTAGTCGCATTTTTCCAATTGGTTTCATCAGCTTATTAACAATTCTCCTCTGTTGACTTGGATGCTGTTTGGGTAAAACCCTGTTTCATGAATGTATGTTGTGTCCTCAACTCTATCAAGGCAAAGCTCTTCAAAGATGAGGGTAGCACTATCACTCTGTGTCTCTCACTGACTTAGCCCCCTGGATGGTCACTTGGCTCCTTATGGTAAATCCACCAAAGTCCCGAGGCTGGGCTGGAACCTGCCCAAGGTGTGAGGACTTTAGTCACACAAAGGAAGGGGATCTCCATTGGGTGGAGCAGCACCATTTTGATCTATGGACCCTTTCGTGTCCATCTGCTTCTTTCATGAATTGTTAGTGGAATGGAGCTGGCCCCACTGAGTCCCAGAGCTCAAGCTGCCGCTCCCTACACCCCCTGTCCAATATCAACAGCAATGGGTCCCCGACTGAGCCCAAATCACCTTCCACCAGTACATTCCTACCGAGCTTCAAAATGCAGAGCAGTCTATCCTCAATCCATTTTGACAGGCCTCCTCCCCACTGCAGACCTTCCAAGGGACAGTCTTAGACTCTGAAGGTTTCTGCTAGAAAACAAGGAGGGAAGTTCACACAACTTGCCTTTTTATCTCATTTATGCTCCTGGGCCGACTCCTAAATTGCCTTGCTACAGTAGTCCATTTTTAAGCAGGAATCTAGAAAGCAGGTCACTGATTTAAAAACTCTTTCTAGGGCTGGGGATATAGCTCAATGGTAGAGTACTTGCCTAGCAGGGAATCACTTCAAAAGAAACTCCACAATAAACCCACAACAAAATGTTACTGGTGATTGCTTCCAAGTTTTTCCAAAGTGTTTTAAAACCAACTTTTACCTACTTGGAGAAAGAGAGGTTGGGTTTAGTCAGCTGATTTGACACATCTGTCAGTCTGCTTTTATTAAGAAGTGATTTAATGCTTGCAGTTAGTTTAACTTGGAATAAGGCGGCACCTGCCCACTCCAGCACTGTGCTGGGCAGATGCTAGGAGAGGGGCTCTGCCAGGTGGGGAGGGGCATCCTGCACAGGTGGGGCTCCGAATCCCCAACCTGGCTCGACTCCAGCTGCTCAGGATTGGCCCACTCCTTCCCTAAAAGAGGCCCAGCAACCACTGCCGCCCAATTAACTATTTGGGGGGTTACATCTTAAAACATCAGTAATACACAAAGCACTTCATGTGACTTGATCGGGGGTTTTATAATCATCCAACAGAAAAAGCAACCTGTGTGAAATTTCAAGTTACTACTGTATCTATCTATCCTATCTATTTCCTAGCCTTTGTTAAATTAATCCTGGATGAGGAAACACTAGTAATAGAAACAAGCAACAGCATTGGGGCCTTAAAAGATTTTACTCTTATAGCCTTATTTAGAGCATTTATCCTTACCCAATTAGATGCCATTTACTTAGGCTTTTGTCTAGACAATGGGTTTCATGAAAGCAGTTTCTCTCAGGCACAGCTATTTAGTAAACATCTGACTTTGGCTTTCACAGGAAGAAGATCAAACAAGTAACCTGTTAAAGTTATATCCTGACTCGGTTCTAAAGCTGTGGTTCTCAGCCCTGGCTGCACATGAGAAGCACCTGGAGAGCTTCTTAACGTGGATGCCCTTGGCCATAACCCAGCCAGATTTGCTCAGCTTCCAGGGGCAAAGTCCAGACAACGCCAGAATGCAAAGATGCCCTAGGTGACACAAGTGTGGAGCCAGGACGAGACTCGCTGCCCCAAAATGGTGAAGTCCTGGGTGAAGGGTCCCCAGTGCAAGGAAAGGGGCTAAGTCCTCATTCCTGCTGCACAGCTCACTAGGCTGCTCGGGGGCATTCAGGCAATGAAGACTGGCAGAGAGATGGAAGGTGGTTTACTATTTCAAATAACAACAAAATGGAATGACATCAAGTTCACAAAAGCACTGTTTATTCAAGGCAAAGAGAAGTTTGGATAAAAGGATTACAGTTGTAAGCAGTCAAAACTTAGCTGTTAGTAGCACTATTTTTACTCTGTAGCTGTTGCTTCTCTTTGGACAGAAAAAGGTACACAATTTGTATCTTCCCCAGTTGGGCAAAATGAAAAGCAAAGAAAAGACTAGAAGAGATACCTCATCTACTGATACCGCTCTTCACACCCATGTCAGGCCCTCAGTGCTTTGTCTGTAGGTTGCTGCCCATGGCCAAGGGGCACAGGCCACACCACACTTGCAAGGACAAATGAGAAAAAAGGTGCCAAGGCAGAAAAAAAGGTTCCAAGTCATTTGGGGAAGAACAGGCATCCACAGCTTCAAAACTCTGCATGGAAGGGGTAATCCTTGTGGGTGACACAGCTGTCAGGAGAGAAGAGAACACATTTGCTTTTCAAAGAAGAGGTCTTGACTCTAATAAATTACCCACACACAGAACTGGGTGACCATCTACAGGCCAAAAGAGATGGCTGGGCAGGAAAATCTCAAGCCAGGTTTGAGTCTTCAGATCAGTCTGCAGTTGGGGGCAACAGCTCAGCCTCTGGTGTCCTCTGCCAGGGCTGTTGTCGAGCAGCACATGTGATGGACACAGCCCTCCCTGTGTGCCCAGCACTGGCCCTGGGCCAGCCACCATGGCAAGACCCAATTCCTGCCTCAACTCAAGTCTACAAAGGAGAACCACACAGCAACCTACTGTCTTAAATAGTAAGAGGGTGAAAAGAATAAAGAGATAATACAACAGAAGTGTTAAAAGCCTGTATGAGACAGAAGCCTAAAGGGCAGGTAAAACATCAACTACTCCCAGGAAAGGGAGGTGAGGGAGGAGAGGGAGGAATCAGTGGGAGCGTGGCGGTGCAGTGAGCCTGATGGAATAGCTGAGATCTGCTAAGGAAACACGGAAGATAAAGATGTGGACATGCTGGTGAGGCTCACAGTCCCATCTCTGGTGGGCCAGTGGCTTTTGCTGGAAACAAAATGACAAGAACACTTGAAAGTGGCCAAGCAGAGTGTGAAGGGCTCAGGGTGGACCCAGTATGGAGTATATAGCTTTTAATCACACGTTCAAAATCACTTGCAAGCTCCCCCAGGGCCTGCCTTTTTTTTTCTTTTTGTTTCTTATCTGAGGAATATGACACTGTAAGTAGCAATCAGGCTCAGGGTAGCAGTATGTGACGATGGGAGGTTTGGATAGTTTGAAAACACTTCTGGGAGACTTGCAAGTATTAGGAGCTGCCTCTTCTTCACACCAACCCCAACGCACACCCACTCTCTGGGCACAGTCATAGGATAAGTGGACGGCTGTTTCTAGAATAGTCCCAGAGGCTGGGAAGGAGTGACCTATGAGAAAAGCACCGTGGTCTGTCAGCCACGAGGATTTCGATACACTATGCCAACAGTGGGAGGCGAAGGGAGACAGAAATGCATGTGTACCCTCTAAAAGGAGCACGGAGTTCGGCCAGCCATTGCCTGACTTCTTCCACTCTCTCCCACCAAGTCCAAACACGACCTTCATGTTGAGAGGGCATGAAACATACAGGGATGTCAGCAAGGGCCCGAGCCAGGGCCCTTGCTGGCTGTGTGTGTGGCCTGCACGAGGCTCACAGCACTCACGCTTCACTCACAAGAGTTAGTATCCAAGGGGCGAATTGGACGCCTGCCTGACGCCACCACCACAGGAACTCTGGACTGGAGAGAGCTCATGGTGAGACCCCACCTCGGCTCAGGACCCTCCAAATTCTACCTATGAGAGGAAGAACTAAAGGAGGCAGAGGAGCAGCAGTTCAGACAGGAACAAGGACAGTAAGAGGGCAGAAGCCTGTCTCCACTGCTCAATGAAAAGCTGCTTCCTAAAAGCCAAGAGTGACTTTGAAACTTTATTTTGTCACTGCCTTGTCAGGAAAAGAAAAAAAGTCCACCCTACTAGTGGACTCCCACACAGTCTAACCTTACAACACAGAGAGTATAAGGAACCAGGGCAGGTGCAGTGGGATGGGCCTTGGGGACTCTGAGTAGCTTTCTCAGTCACAGGTCTTTTTAGTGTCAGTGCTGGCACTGGCTTGAGCCCACCATCTGGGTCTTCCTATTAAATCCCTCTTAGTAGGGTCATTCAGACAAAGGCTTAAATGAAAATTCTTCCAGGAAGGTGAGGCAGGCCCATCTGGGTTCAGAAGAGCCACTAACATTTGAAAATTAGTGCCCAAAAGTGTCAGGTTGGGCCGTGATCCCCTTGGCAGGGAGGAGATACCAAGAGCAGATCTCCTGGCATGTCCCCCAGGCTCTGTGCAGTTCAGGTGCTCCAAGCGTACGGATTCCTGCTGTGTGGGGATGGGAAAGCAGGGTAATGTGCAAAAGTGAGGGGGGGCTGTGATGACCAGACCGCTCGCCAAAGTCTGCAGGGACTGCTCCTGTTCTACAGCATTTGGTCACCTGGGAATTGGTCACTCGCCCCTCGAGGACTCACTCACCTCATCAAGGCACAGACTCTCCAGTTCCTGTTGTAGCTGAGTAAGGTTGCCATGTCCTCACTGCTCAGCTCAAAGTCAAAGACCTTAAATGAACAAACAAAAAATACAATAAGCTCTGCAATAAAAACGAGAGACAGAATGTTGTGTATGAACCAGATGAGATGGTTTCTGCTCCCTTGAGGGAGGAGGCCAGTGAAGTGAAATGAACTTAGAGAAAGGTTATTATATTACTCTTCAGAGAAAGCACACATTCTGGCCAAGTCTGAGACAGTTCTTCCTTTCCAGAACTTCCAAGCACAATAACACTGCATATTGCACTTCATTTGTTTTCACACTACTGAGCCCATCTATTGTGATAAGCACCAAGGAACAATGTAACGGGTAAGGTGTGTCTTTGCTTCCATGCACTGTGAGGCAGAGGACAGAGCTATTTCACCATCTGTAATATAAGGAATAATTCACTAATCATACACGTACAAGACATGAAACGAAGCCCTCGGGAATCCAGAGGCATGAGAAATAGATTGCAGCTGGGCAGTGGCGGACATGGCCAGAAACAAAATGGTATATGAGATGGCTTAAGAAGATATATATGGTTTTGGCAGAGAGAACAAGAAAAGTAGACTGGGAAGGCAGAATCATTTGCATGAAGCCAACAGACTGCATGAAGAACTCAGCCTGCACAGGAAGGCAGGTGGGCAGCAGGTGGACAGACCCATGGGCCCCCAGCAGTACCGGGACATAGACCCAGAGTAAGGGGGGCCTTAGCTTCAGATGATCACTGAATGTGCAGAATAGGAGTCGGCTGTGTGCTGTGATTACAACCACAGGAAAATGTGCAAAGAATACACAGTGAGATGTGAAAATAAAACACTGGGTTATCATTTTGAGATTAGTCATTTACATTTTTCTTTTCTAACACCTTAAAATAAGAGAGAATACAGGCTTTATCTCTAGAAGAGTACACCTTTTCCACCATTTTGCTGTTTCATCTTTTTTTTGGAGGGGGTGGTGCTGAGGATCGAACTCAGGGCCTGGTGCTTGCTATGCAAGTACTCTACCACTGAGCTAAATCCCCAGCCCCTTGCTGCTTTGTCTTGAATAGTTAAAACATCTAGACATAGGAAGAAAACTGTCTTCACTACAAAACAATAAACTCCCCCTCTCATGGGCTCCCCCACCCCCAACTCCTATAAGACAAGTGGCACAGCTATGGCTACAGCATCTTGCCATCCTGGAAGGCAAAATGATCCCAAACCTGTGCTGGGGACTGTCTGCAGCTGGTCCAAAGAGCCCCCTGGCCAGGGTCGTGCCATGCTCTGAACAACCTCCAGTGAGGACAGAGGCCACTGGGATCATCGGGGAGCAGTTCTTCTCAATGACACCAGAGGCAGCCCGAGTCCACTCTAAATTCCATTCCTGACACCTGAGACAAGCCCATGCTCTGCCCAGGATTGCACTGGCTCTTTGCAGAGCTGGTGGGTCAGCTGAGTAGCCTGGAAGGACTTCTGCAGTACAGGGACTTGTCACCAGCACAGTAATGTTTCCTGAGCACTTACTGTGCTACCAAGCACTGTGCAAAGTACACCGTGACTCTTCTCACCACACTCTAACTAGGTATGAAGTAACTTGCCCAAGGCCACAGAGCTGGTAACTAAGCTCTAAGGCACACCCACACAGTATTGTCCAAGAATGACATTTTCTCAGGGCAAACACTTGGTGTCCTTGAGGAGCCTCAGCAAGTGTCTATGGGTGGGAGATAGTGGGGGTGTCCAGCGTGGGCCTGTCTCCAGCACAGGGACTCCACCTCCAGGGAGTCACTGTCTCTAGTCCATGATTTGCTCACCACAGCTGACTGAGACCAGCTTGGTGGTCTGAGACAGGACAGAATGGTGGCAGAAAGTCTCATACATGAGACTATCTAGGGACGGGGGAGGAGCTCCATGAAGTCTCTCTTGCCACTACTGCCCTACAGAAAGCCAGGCTACCAGCTGGGATCTTACCTGAAAGTTTTCTGCAATGCGTGCTGGTGTCACAGACTTGGGGATCACTACTAAATTCCTCTGTATGGGGAACCGGATCAGCACCTGTGGAGGCAGAGAGGCATTAAGTGTGTATACGTGCCAGTGTGCCGCGTTACTATCTCACTTAGTTGTGCACACTGATAACCCCAGAGAGAGGAACATGCCGGAACTGCATGGGTGAGAAAGGAGAGGCTTAGAGACATCCAGGTCATGGTCATCAACAGGCAGGGGTCGGTCAGTCCAGATCCGACCAGAATCCAGCTCTTAGTCATTGTCCCCATGTACATTACAAAGCCACAGTCGTTCACTCACTGCCTGGGGATGCACACTACCCTTGGCAGAAAGAGAACATTTCGGCATTTGGTAATAAGAGCTCTTCTGCTTGTACAGAGATGAACTTCCCCCGGATAGCCCATAAGGCAGTGGGAGCAGGTACTATTATTCCAAGGCCATACAGCAGAGTCTTGTAAAATCCCGGGCTGTATACTCTTTCTATTACATACTCTGGGACCCCAAACCACACCCGAGGCGCTTGACAGGCCCAGCCCCCTCTCACTCCTTGCTAATGGGGACCACCAAGAGCGCAGGGAGTCCTGGCAACAGTCACAAGTGCCTGAAAATGGCCATACCTGGGCAGTAGTTTTATTGTACTTGTCTGCAACTGCCTTAATCTTGGGATCTTCCAGGATGGAAGGGTCTTCAGGCTTGGCCCTGGAGCAGAAAGATGGTTCAGTTCTAGAACCATCAGTATCCCATGCAAGGCGGCCAGTGACCCCAACCCCAACCCTCCCATCAATCTCAGGGTGGCAGGCCAGTCTCCTGGTAAGGCTGGGTCATGACTTGCCAGCCAACTCCTTGGGAGAAAAGCAAGCATTTGGCACTGAAAACTCCAGTCTTCCGGGAAACCCAAGAGGCTCTGGGGCAAGCTGCGCAGACCAAGCCAGAAGCTCTCCCCTTAGAGAACACAAGGTCACAGAAAGCTCACCAGGGCCTGTCGGGAGAGCCGAGGGGGCTGTAAGCAGTCACCACAATGCCTTTGGAGTGGCAGTACTGGATCAGCTTCTCCTGAGTTAGGTACGGGTGGCATTCGATCTGCAAATGCAAACAGAGGGGCCAATGGTGGCACTGTAGGCACAGGCTGATGTGACACAGTTTCCTCACACTAAATCCTTTTCCTCCCTACACAGAAAATGTTCTATTTCTCAGATAAGCCAAAAGAACTTTCCATGCTTCCTAGCTAGTGTCCTCAACGTTAAGAGCAATAATCTTATTACTGATGTTCCACAGCTATACACCCCAAAGGCTTTCTTTTGCCCTTGCCATTTATCAGCTACCACAAGAGGATCTCGTGGGCTGTGCACTGCTCATCTGTCAGAGCTCATGTCAACAAAGGTCACGCTCAAACCTTTGCAGGCCCCTGCAAGCTGCAACTCCCAAATGTGCCCATCTTGATAAATCAGAGTTCAGGACTCTGCCAACACCCATGAACTGCCATCTGGCTACTCTCTAAGTGATATAGACCAGAAGTAATTTCCAGGATCAGATACTTAAACAGGAAGCCATCAACCCCAGCTTTCCTGGTGGGAGGTTTACCTGGTTAACTGCTGGCTTATGTTTTAAGCCAGGTTTGTTTAAGAGCCTCTCGATCTGAAGATGGTTGAAGTTGGAGATGCCAATTGCTTTCACTAGACCTTCATCCACCAGCTCTTCCATGGCCTAAAGAGAAGACATGACAAGAACCCCAACAGGACAAACACCAGAGGCAACCTCTGTCCCAGGCAGTTTAACACTATTCAGGGCCAGCTAACTGGAATTTTTAGAAGCTAGGAGATGACAAGGTAAAGGCCACATGGACTCTCCTAAGACAAGCAGAACAAATACTATGACAGAATTACAAATGCAACATAAGACATCCCAGCTCAGAGCACTCACATTCATGTACTCCCAAGGACAGGAAATCAGCAATGAAGGATAGGATCCCAGTGGAGGGATCAGCTTACCATCCAGGTGTCCACAAAATCCGTGTCACTAGGAATCACATTGCCTGTTGCATCCAACGGGAAATAGTCAGCTCCATGCTGTCATTACAACAGAAAACAGACACATAAAACAATCAGTAATAAGGCGCTGGGGACTTAGCTCAGTAGTTAGAGTGCTTGTCTTGCAAGCACAAGGCCCTGAGTTTGATCCCCAGCACCTAAAATAAAAAAAAAAAAAAATCAAACAAAACAATCAGTAACAGCCTTTCACAGATTTGCTGGGGAACTCTGTTTAGAAAAATTTTAGTCTTCTATTGTTGGCTAAGATTGTGGAAGGTGATAAGTGGTATATCTGGCAGCCAATATGAAAAGGAAACAGGCAGGTAAGTCCTGGTAGGCCCTGCTGCTTCTCCAGGTGAGCAGACTAGAGCTGAGATATTCTCAGATGGAGATCTGGACAACCCTTTGCTACTAACAAAGGGCTGTCCAGAGACTAACCCTACCATGCACTGCAGTGTGTGGACAGGGGAAGGACTCAAGGCCAAGACTCACAGGGCCCAAGTCCTAGCTGGCTACCGGCCTATAAAACTGCCACCATGCCAAGCCTATGGAAAGGTGTCTGCTTTGAAAATCATACTTGCATGTAGTAGAAACTCAATAAATGTATTTGAGTAATTTAATTAATGGCTTGACTATATTAACAAGAATTTGTTGATAATGAAAGATCTTCCATCCTCTCATGTGTCTGTGATAAAAAGTGAAACTTCTACCCAGACTACAGTCAAGTTCAGTTAAATTGATCCTAGTGAGAAATACTTCTTTCTTTCATGGGAATGTAAATAAGCTTTTCCTTAAGGCCTGCATTTTATAAACAAACAGGCCGAAATGTTATGTTGTAAAAGAGGAAGGGAGAGGGGCAGATTATAAGTGTACTTTAAAAAATGTCAGGGTTTGAAAAATACATGTGTTTGTCCTAAATGTTTTTTTTTTTGTCCTAAATGTTGAAGTACTTCCCTCTTTGTTTCCTGGGTTTATAGTCATTTGGATTATTTTGTTTCCCAATAAAGGAGACTTGTTTATTTCTGCATTTCAAAGATTTAATAAAACTACAGTCTGCTCTATTGGGAAAAAAAAAAAAAAAAGTCATGTCCCTTCAGGGCCCAGTATATCTACCACAGTGAAATAAAATAGCTATAGGATAAAACCCACATTCTTTCAACTTGGCTAACCAAGCAGAAAACCAAGCCAGGGGTTAGAAATAAGACAAACAATTTAATGATCCCAGAGTTCAGTGTGTGCAAAAACCTAGGCTTGAATATATAGTTATATAAGACAGGTATACACGTGGAAGGTACAAACATGTGTGTAAGGTAGGTATGAACACGTGTATGCATGTGCCTGGAGGTGAGGAGGATGAGGGCTGGCTGCACTTTATGGCCATGTGCAGCAGGGACACCACCAGCCATGCTTATTGTCACAGATTTAAATTATGCGCCACCAGGTGAAAAGAGCAGTGTTTCCCTAACTCTGAAATGTACACCTGAGTCGGCTGTCTTCAGACTCAGACCAGCTGGAGCACAAGGAGGCAAGCTGTGGGGTACTCTGGGGAGTTGAGTAACAGGATCTAGAAGAACTATCTGCCCCCACTCTACATTATGCCACTGCTGCTGCTCTACAGATGACACCTCGAGCAGGACAGAGAGAGTCTACCACACACAAGAGGTGCTAATAAGGGACTTCAAAATGGGCTGCAGATTGCACCTGAGTCACAGGATGTGGCCTGAGCCTCGGGCCCCCACCTTGAAGCCTGTTGGCCAATGGATAAGGTAGAGGTCCAGGTAGTCCAGCTGCAGGTCGGTGAGCGTCTTCTGGAAGCCTCCTTTCACCAGGCTCTTGTCGTGGAATGTGCACCACAGCTGAAACCAGCAAGAGCACTCTTGTCATCGCTTCCACACAAAGGCTACTTTCTGGCTGGGAGTCGGACAGCTGTAAGAACAGTCCCTTTCCCACAAGTGAGCCATTTTGCTGTGAGGCTGTGAGTGGTTTGAGGGAGTTTCCAGTGTATGCTGTGGATCCCACCTTTTCCAAGGAAAGGAGGGTGATCAGGCCAAGGAAGCTTCCCAAACAGAAGGCATATGAATGGGCAGTTCAGCAAGGTAGCTCTAGGTGCTCGATAGGAGTTCTCAGGGCTTTTTTCCCAGCAGGCTGGTTTATGTGGAGCCAGCCTCACCCTCCTACTCTGGGTTATCTGTGTTCCAAGAGCCTCCAGGTCAGAAATGGTGACCGGCTGTGGAGACCCAGTCTGCAGATGGGAGTCAAGTTCTGTCCTGGAAGGTAACTCCCAGGAAAGGAAGAGCCAGACCACAACCTCAGTCTCAGGAACATGGGGCTCTAACCCATAGGCTTCAACCTAATTCCAGAGACTGTGACCCTCCCACAGAGAGACACAGGGAGGCAAGCTCTGGAGTGCTCTGGAGGCTTGAGCAAGAGGATCTGGAAGAATTATCTGCGCAGTGATAACTGCTTTCGTGTTAGAGTATGGGCCTGGCTCCTCAGCTGAGCAACCCTGGGTGAGTGAATGGGAACCCTCAGGCTCCCTGCAGAGTGTACCTTGCTGACAATGAAGAGCTCTTGGCGCTTCACCACCCCCTCCTTGAGCTTCTCCTGCAGGGCCACACCCACTTCCTTCTCATTCTGGTACACCTGGGCGCAGTCGATGTGGCGGTACCCAAGGTCAATTGCTACCTTCACAGCCTCGGTCACCTGGCCTGGAGGTGACTGAAAGGAAACGACATGTAAGTCAAGGGGTTAAAAACAAAACGGGGCACACAGGTTGCACAAAGCCAAGGAAAAAGCACAGTGCTAACCATTGGTCCTCGATGACAGTCTGGTTTTCAGATTCTGCCAAAGCAGGCCAGGGTCTGTTCCTGAAGCAGCAGCACTCCACTGTCAGCTCCTACACGGGGGGCCAAGGTGAGATGCCACTTACTTCACCTTGGGACATTCCCACTGCCACTTAGCAGCAGCACAGATCACTTTTCAAAGATGCACCAGAAGATGGTGGATGTGGGAGGTCAACATATCAGACCTTCCAGGAATAATCACCCACAGGTGTAAAAATAAGGGCTGGAGAGGACTGCAAACGAATGGAATTTACGCAGAAAGGAAGAAAATAGGATCAAGAATTACAAAAAGGCCCAAACAGAGACGGGGAGGCAGCAGAGGGAAGCAGGGCAGCGCGACCAGGGCGCGGCCTGGAGTCTGCAGAGAACAAAGGGACCGCGCTATCCACGTGGAGGAGACCCAACCAAATCGCTGACGGGTGAGACGCGTAGCAGGGGCTGGAGAGTCCGCGGGGATCAGCGGGAAGGCGCAACACTGCGGGAAGCCAGAGGGAAACAGCGAACCCGGGAAACTGCGCGCGGCGCTAGCGAAAAGTCAGCATAAAGTTTCCTCTCTACTCCAGAGGAATGCAGAACTAGTAACAAGCTTATGGAGTGAGAAAAAACAACTGGACCGGGTCCCACAGCACCCCCACTGACCCCGAGCCCACGGTCGGTGAGTGAAGGCAGAGCAGCGCTCTAAGATAGAGACCCAAGGACGGGAAGGGGAAGGGGAAGGGATCACCATTTTTGCTTGGGAAAGGGCGCCGGGCTGAAAGCTTCAGCGGCAGAAGGTAGCAGACAGCAGATTTCAATCAGCAGGTTGCAGAGAGCTCAGACTCTGTTACTGCAGAAGGTCTGAGCCCACCAGATAAACATCCTGGTGGCTCACTGTGAGGGCTCACTGTGAGGGCTCGCTGCTACCTTTAACAGCGCTCCACACCCAGCTCGGCACTGGCGGCAGTCTGCACCTGACAGTCCAATATGAACAAAGACACGCCCCGACTGGAGTTCTGTGACTTAGAAAGAGCACAAGCTCAAAAGAGAGTTTTGGGGCTTTTTTTTTTTTGAAGGTTTTTTTTAATATCTGATTTTGATTTGTTTTAATTTTCTTCATCAATTTTTGTTTGCTTTGTGTGTGTGTGTGCGCGTGTGTATTTTTATTCTGTTTAAGTTCTTGCCCGATAGTACCTTGATTTGTTTTCATTCTCTTTTCCTCCTTTTCCCTTTCTCCACATTAACTTCTGGTAATATCTTTCTCTTTTCTTTCTTTTTTAAATCTTACTGCAATTCTTCATTCGACAATAGTATCCTCTTAGTTTTTAGCAGTACAATACTCTTTGTACTTTTTTTAAGATTTAACTGTTTAAATTCCTTACTTTGTCCATTAGCTTTTACTTAGTTTTTACTTGCTGTATTCCTCTTTTGATACAACATTCCCTGCATTTTTATCACACTACATACCAGTTTTGTATATAATCTTCCTGGATACCCTTCCCAAAGATACAACTTCAAGTCCTTAGTATTAGTAGAATCAGTTGTTCCTCTACTATTTCCTTAAATTCAAACTATAAAACATAGGACTTAGAGGAAGAAGGGAAAAATAAATCTCTTTCGTGTTTCTATTCTTTCACCTTATAGCTGTTTTTCTTATGCCTTACCACTGTGGCTTTAGCTAGACATCTACCCACCCTGAACTTTGGAAAGCAGATCTAGTTAAATTACTGTTAAATATAAGGGTTAAGAAAGGATTTGGGAAATATAAATGTAATGACCCACTGAAATATCTAATTGATGCTCCTGGTAGACTTTTTGACTTAAGCTTGTATACTTGGTCTTTGTGTTCTTTTGTATCTCCTTTTAATGCTACAAAGTTCATTAGGCTGTTTTACTATTGCAGAACTGTACTTCCACTGTCTCTGACTTAGTAGGTGGCTGGGTTTCCCCCTCCTTGTCTTGGGAACAGACAAGTGGGAGGAAGAACAATTGCAAGGACTATTATATAGAAATGGTGTAAGAGGCAAACTAGAGAAACTGTTTCAAAGTGAAATATCCTAGTAACAAAACCTGGAGACAGGGACAAAATCAATTAAACAACTGAAGCAGCAGATTTAAGGATGGGATACAAAAAGCTGAAAACCATATATAGAAAAGTAACAAACTGCTAAAAATCTTCATATAACCACAAACTCTGCTCAACCCCCCATTCCTATCTAGTAGCAACCCCCTCAAAAGAGAAAAGAAAAGCTGAGAGGGGGGAAAAAAAGAGGGATTATAGAAATATAAACTAACACAGCTACAAACAAGACAATGGGGAAGCAAGGGTCAAGAAAACCCCCAACTACCCCCAACTCCCCTAAGGCAGAACAAGATGAAAGAAAAGTAGAAGGAAAAAAATACCAGATTGCAGGAATTTATGAAAAGTTCATAGAAGAAATGGAAAAAATAGAAGAATTTAAAGCGGAAATGAACCAAAAATTTACAGCAATGTTACTCAATACGCCCACAGTAAATTTCAAGGAACTAGGCAAAAAATTGGATGAACTAACCAAGACAGTTCAAAGCTTGAATGACAGATTCAACAAAGACATGGAAATTTCAAAAAAATGTCAAGTTGAGATTCCAGAAATCAGGAATACAATAGAATTTATACATACCAGAAATGATCATTATGAAGAAAGGGTTTTTGATATTGAGGAAAAAATAGTAGATTATGAAAAGGAGCTTAAAGAAGCCAAAAAGAAAATAACTGAACAAGAAAGAACCATACAGGAGATCCTAGATGAAAACAAAGAAAAAGTCTAAGGCTAATAGGAGTCAAAGAAAAGCTTGAAGACTACACAGAAGGATTCACAAATATGCTTACAGAAATTATCGAAGAAAACTTCCCAAATATAAAAAAAGACCTGAAAATGAAAGTAAGTGATGCTTATATGATGCCAAACAACTATGATGAAAGGAGACATTCTCCAAGGCATATTCGTGTCAAACTCACAGACTGCCACCAAAAAAATAGAATCTTAAAAGCAGTCAGAGAAAAAAAAAAAAATCACATATAAAGGCAAACCAATTAGAATCATAGCAGCTCTCTCGGCACAAACTCTGAAGGCCAGAAGAGCTTGGAGCGAAGTATTTCAAACCCTACGAGTGAATAACTTCCAACCCAGGCTAGTGTATCCAGCAAAATTATCCTTTAAAATTGATGGAGAAATTAGATATTTCCATGAAAAAGACCAGCTCAGACAATATATGAGAGCTAAACCAGCTCTAGAGAAAATACTCAAGAATATCCTAGACAGAAATGTAGTAGTAGATGCATCTGAAAACACTGAGGAAATCAGTGAGGTCAGGGGATAAACAACAACAAAATACATCAGAAAAAGTAAAACAAGAAACCAACAAAGAAGATAATGATGGCAAATAACCAACTCATCTCAGTAATATCTATTAATGTAAACGGCCTCAACTCTCCAATCAAAAGACACAGAGTGGCAGAATGGATCAAAAAACAGAACCCTACAATCTGTTGCATTCAAGAAACACATCTAATCCAAAAAGATATTCATAGACTTAAAATCAAAGGATGGAAAGCAATATATCATGCACCAGGACCTAGAAAACAAGGAGGGATAGCAATTCTAATATCAGACACAGTAAACTTCAAGTTAAAACAGATTAGAAGAGACAAAGAAGGTCACTACATACTAGTTAAAGGAACAATACAACAAGAAGAGATAACTTTGATAAACATTTATGCACCAAATACTGGAGCACCTACCTTCATAAAACAAAATCTGCTAAAATTAAAAGATCAAATAAATATTAACACAATTATTTTAGGGGATTTTAACACCCCACTGTTGCAAAGAGACAGATCAACTAAACAAAAAGTCAACAGAGAAACTTCAGAACTGATCCACACACTTGAACATATGAACCTAACAGATATACACGGAGTATTCCGACCCTCCACAGCAGAATACACATTCTTCTCAGCAGCACATGGTACTAACTCCAAAATAGATCACATACTAGTTCACAAGGCTGGCCAAAGTAAGTATTAAAAAATTGAAATTATCCCATGCATATTATCTGATCACAGTGTAATGAAAACAGAAATCAATGAAAGAAAAGTCAGAAAAGGGAAATGCTCATGGAAACTTAACAACATACTCCTAAACAAACAATGGGTCACAGAAGAAATCAAAGAAGAAATTTAAAAATTTCTGGAAGATAACGATAATGACCACATAACTCAAAGAAACCTTTGGGATGCATGGAAAGCAGTCCTAAGTGGAAAATTTACTGCAATTAATCCACACATCAGGAAAACAGAACAAGCCCAAATAAACCAGCTTATGAACAGTTTTGAGATCCTAGAGAAACAACAACAAACCAGTCCCAAACCAAAACTAAGGAGGGAAATCATAAAGATGAGAGCAGAAATCGATGAAATTGAAACTAAAAAAACTATTCAACAAATAAATCCAGCAAAGAGTTGGTTCTTTGAAAGAATAAATAAAATAGACAAGCCACTGGCAAGACTTACTAAGAGAAAGAAAGGACCCATATAAATGCAATTAGAAATGACAAAGGTGAAATCACAACAGATGTTGTCAAAATCCAGAAGATAGTAACTATTTTGAAAAATTATATTCCAACAAACTAGTAAATACAGAAGAAATGGACAAATTCCTAGATACAAATGAACCACCAAAACTGACACAAGAAGACATCAATATACTCAACAACCCAATCACAAGCAAAGAAATTGACTTAGCAATAAAGAATCTAAAAACTAAAAAAAGTCCAGGACCAGATGGATTCACAGCTGAATTCTGTAAAACTTTTAGAGAAATTATATCACCAATACTCCTCAGGTTGTTCAAGGAAATTGAAAGGAATAGAGTCTTCCAAACTCATTCATGGAAGCCAGTATCACCCTGATCCCAAAACCAGACAAAGATCCAACTAAAAAAGAGAAATATAGACCAATCTCATTAATGAACATAGACGCAAAAATCCTCAACAAGATTATTAGCAAATAGAATGCAACATATTATTAAAAAGCTGATACATCATGATCAAGTAGATTTCATCCCAGAGATGCAAGGATGGTTTAACATATGAAAGACTATAAATGTAATTTACCACATAAATAGGAGCAAGGTCAAAAACCACATGATC
>PVJO010017465.1:0-39148 GCA_004026905.1 Hystrix cristata | reverse complement strand
GAAAAGAAATTAGAAAAAAAATCCCTCCAAGTTATCCCTCCCCATAATAAAGGAGAAAATTGGAGAATAAATAAAGGAGAAATATCAAAAAATTCTTGTGTTTTTCCAGATGAGAGGTTTTCTTGCAGTAGTCTTGGAATTCAGCACCTCACAGTCGGCTCACTGGGTTCCATAGACTGGCTTTACCAGGCGCCCCCCCCCCCCCCGCCCTCCTGTAAACCCCGGATGATGGCAGCCTCTGTGCTGCTCTCTGCTGGTAGGAGCTCAGGAAGGCAGCTGGACTTAGCAGTCACCTTCAGATCCAGCCACCTCTGAAAGCCGCACTCACGGGGTTGGACTCCCACCACCGGCTGGGCATACTGGCCTGAGCTTGCACTTCTCAGGGGATCTGCATCTAGCCCTCACCTTCTCTGCGTCTGTCTGCCCTGGCTGTCTTTCGCCCAGTCACTGTGATAGGAGAATACTGAAAATCCTGGAGGGAAGCCGTAGTGTAGTAGTTCTGTGGCTCAGGCCCATACAACCCCTTCCCCAAATGGTGCCTGAATAAACTTCCTGGCAATATGTCGGTGCGATGCTGGATTTCTTCTCTAATTCTATTCCACGGTAAAGCAGTCACTCTTGGGGTAAAACCCCATGCTGTTACTGGAGTTTACAATAGCTGCGGGCTTTACTTGGGGCTACCACTGCTGGCACATCTGTTACTTCTCCCTGGGGCTGCTGACCTTTCGGGGCTTACCTTCTCTCCCAGGGGATTGGCCTTGTCCATGATCAGATTGGTTTGTGGGTCACCCCTGTGGCTGTGTGCTGAGGGGAACCAAAATGTAGAGCCGGATAGGAGTTGGTGGTTTGATGTGGCCAGGATGAGGAACCCACAGCGCGGAGTCTGCTGGGGATGGCTGTGGGCGGGCTGTGTCTTGATGGTTTACAGTCCCATCACTGCCATCTCCCTTTCCTCTCCACTCCCTCAGCTGCTGTTCCCCATTTTCAAAAGTCTACCTTCTAGTTTCCCTCCTTCCTTCCTCCCTCTGGTTTCTCATATAAAAGAAAACGGGTAATATTTAAGTTTCTGTCTTATTTCTCTAAACACAATGCTCTCCAGTTTCGTCCATTTTCCTACAAATGACGTGATTTCATTCTTCTTTCTCCCATGTACTTTAATCTCCAGATTACATATAATACCTAATACAGTGTAAATGTTATTTAAGTAGCTGTTACACTGTACTGTGTAGGACAGTGGTGGTGAATCTATGGCACGTATGCCACAGTCACCTGTTGTTATCATTAAAACCCCTAAAGGGTCTCTATCACTGGTCTAGGGAATAATGACAATAAAAGGCAGTCTGTACATTTTTAGGACAAACACAGTTTTGGGGGAGTATTTTCAGTCTGCAGTTGGCTGCGTCTCTGGATGCAGAACCTGTCAATAGGAAGGGCCTATTATACTCTAAATGGGATTCATATTTGAGCTATCATTTATTGAGCATCTACTGCAGCTCTCATTTACTAGTCATTCAATTCCATGGAAAACAGAGCTCAGGAGACCGTTACAGGTCCCAGTGGCTATGTTGGGATTGAATTCCTAAATCTGTCTGCCTGGCATTTTCTCCACTCCATCAACTTTTGTCAGCCTTCTTCCCCCATCTCCTGCATCCTCCTGCCCTTGTTGTGACGCTCAGCGAACCATCGAACCATCACAGCAGTGATGGGCATGATAAGGCACCTAGCATCTGCCTGACACAGTGAGCTCCTGCAGCTGGGCCTCATTCCCTCAGGGCAGCAATGTCCAGGAAGCAGGGCCGGGGCTGGGCTGTGATATGCACACATTTAGCGCCCTCCGCCTTTACCCAGGAGTCGTGAGTGGCTGGTTCTGAGCTGAATGTGAGAGACACGGCCCTGAGGGTCCCAACTACCTGGACATCTGATTCTCATTCTGGAGGAAATGGTAGATAATTAAGGTTCAACCCTTCCCAAATGTCATATTTTAATGGTTTGATTTTCATGTGGGCCTGCAAGGAAGGAAGGATTGTTTGGGTGGATGAACTGCAGGGACAAGTGGCTCTTCTGTTTGCTTGTGGTTCCCCGATGCCCACTGTCCCGGATCTGAGGCTTAGGCTGGACATGGGCTGGGTCCATCACACAAGGGTACAGATCTATGGCTTCGTTCCCTTGTGAATGGCGTGACCTTGGGGAAGGTACATAACCTTTCCTCTCTCCCCCGGGAAAGTGTGATATTATCCAGTGCCTTTGATCCCTGTGCAGATGAAATGAAATAATGCATGCAAAGCCCTCGGCACATTTCCTGGGGCAGCTAAACAAAACAAACAAAACAAAATGAAACAAACACTGTCTTCCATAGTGCCCTCAGCTGGAGTTTTCTCCAGACTTGCCTTTGTGGGTAGCACTCAAGTGAGGCGTGTGATTGGAATGCACCTTATTAAAGCATCAGCACTCCAAGATAACTGTAGGGGCACAGTGGCATTTTTGTTTGTTTGTTTGTGAGGACAAGTTGCTCTGAACAGTTCGTCACTTGGGTGAGAGCCACCGAAGATTTTCAGTGCAGTGATAACCTAATGGAAACATGAGAGCCCAACAGCTTGAATTAATCATGGAGACAGGAGGTGACACGTAGGGGCGTGCTCAAGGACAGCTGTGACATCTGCAGGTGCCTCCACCAGCTCTTCTCAGGGCTGAGGGGCAGAATTTCCAGGTCTCTTGAATTTCCCTCCTTGCTAAGGAGAGTGGACCATTCAGAAGTTAGTACGAATGAGCTTATATCTGAGAAGGAAAGGATAGCAAAGGGCTGAACATCACTAGTGGCTGAGCATTATGGGACCAGTTTCTGGAATGTTCAAATGCAGAGAGAGGTTGGGAAACACGCATGCTGAGACCACATTGATCCTCTCTTTATCCCACAGAATCAAATCCTTCAGTGTCCGTAACAGAGTCTGTATTATTATTTTTTTGAGACAGGGTCTTGCTATGTACTTCAGACTGATCTGGAATTCACTGTGTAGCCCAGGCTGGCCTCAAACTCCCAGAGATCCTCCTCCTTCAGCCTCCTAAGTGCTGGGATTACAGTCATGGGCCACCATACCTGGCAATAATAAAGTCTGTAAAGATCAGCCTTATACACCCTAGAATTGAATTGGCCGAAGAATGTCCGTCTGTGAAGACACCATCCTCCATCTTGTTTAGAACTCCTTCTACCAAGCTTGCTGTGTGCTAGGAAAAGGGTTTGCTTCTCTTAAGGAGCTTGAATTGTTTTCACTTCACATGTAAGAAGAATAATGCAAGCCGATTGTGGTGGCTCTTGCCTGTAATCCCAGCTCCCTGGGAGGCCGAGGCTGGAAGATTACAAGTTTGAGGCCAGCCTGGGCAACTTAGTGATTTAGCGAGACCCTGTCTCAGAATAACAAATTCAAAAGGGGTAGAGATGTGACTCAGCAGAGGCCACATCTTGGTTCCATCGTCACTACTGAAAAGAGCAAAGCAAAATGAAACAGTGTAATTGACCAGCTCTTCCTTTTCCCCTTGTTGATCCGAAAGAGCACAACCAAGTTTGAAACTCTATCAAGCCTCATCTCTTGCCCCTGTTTTTCATTTTTCTCTCATTTTGGCCGGTGCCCTATACTACGTCAAGATCTTTTTGGTTCTGGCGATGGAAACTCAGTACAAGCAAAAGGAAGAATTTAGTGGGCCATGTCTGACCCATAGGCACAGCTGGACCACGATAAGTGTTCTCAAACCTCTAATTTCATTTCTCCATCTCTGATTTCGTGGGCTTCTTGTGGCTTAGTTTTCAGACTGGCTCTTTCTCTATACTGTCCAGACAACTACTGGCAGGCTTAGCCCAGGTCTGCTCTTAGTGTTGCAAACCCCAAAGAAGGAGCGAGTCCATTTTCCTACAACTTTGGGAAAACCTTTGGCCTGTGATTGGTCTGTGATGAATCACATGCCTGTGTCTGGACCAATCACTCAGACCAGGTGGAAGTGAAGCTCAGACTGGTCAGTCAGGGGTAAGGTGTCCACTGCTGGATGTGAGTGGAGCCAGCCCCACCCAAATCTCACAGAGTTGGCAGAATCATTGCAACAGGGAGATTTTGTTGTGTGTGTGTGTGTGTGTGTGTGTGTGTGTGTGTGAGATGTGTGTGTGGTGTGTTTAATGGACAGAGCTTTGGGGTGGAAATTCTAAATAGATGACAACAACAATGATAAAAACCCTATACACCTCTGTATTTATTTATATTTTCCTTGTTTTAGATATATGATTGTATTTTCCTTGCTGCCTCAAATCCTCTGTGAAATGAGGTGGAATAAATAAATAATAAGATATGTAAACTGGCTGAATAAGCAAATGAGTACATCTCTCCTTACAAAAGGAGGATGAAGCTGATTAATGACAATGGGTAACAAACCGAGCATCAGATTAAGCTTTGAAATATACAGAAGGTGGACAGTTTGTCTTCTGTAGGCCTCAGGGTACGGCCAAGACCTCTACTCCATTGTGGGCATGTCTGTTTGAAAGCACATGCCTCCTTTTGTAGATGTGGGTGAGGAGCTTATATAATACAAATCTGTTTGCAGATTAATGGCAAATGCTAGGAGGAAGACTAGCTCGGGTTCGTGTCTTAAAATCTTGATTTACTTGTTTACTGTCATTCTATTACAGGACTTTTCAACATCATTGATGTCTGGGACCAGGTAATTCTTTGTTGTAGGGCATCCTGTGCACCGTAGAAGGTTTAGTAGCATCCCTGGCTTTTACCCATTATATTCCTGTAGTATCTCCCTCACTAGTGTGACAGCCAGAATAATCTCCAGTCAGTGTCAAATACCTCCTAAGGGGATAAAGGGTGTAAGATTGTCCTGGTTGAAAAGCACTATTCTATCAGAGTATGATTTCTGAAAGAAGAAGGACCTTGTGTGACTTAGTCCTATTTAATCTCTCTACCTGGCACTTAGTAGTGGCTCAATAAATCTTTGTTGACTGAATGAACTAGTTCACTTTCAACTTTTATTTCTGGGCTGTCTTGGTCTCTAACCAGCTTTATTTCTTCTTAGAGTCTTTTTGTTCGTTAAAATGAAAAAGCCAAGAGGGAGCATGGGGTGAAAATGGGTATAGCAAAGTGCTAGAAAAATGATCAAGTCATGTAAAAAGAATGTCTAGCTGGCTTGGGGCAAAGTAACTTTCTAGGAGAGAACCCCGTAGGGCTGAGGCAGAGAAGTGGGCAGCTGTGAGCCGTTAGCTGGCAACCTTTTCAGGGTCTAGTAAAGGAGCTCTGAGCAGGGTACTAACAGCAGGCCCTGCAGGTCTTTGGGACAACAGTCAGCAAATGACAGCTGGTAAAACAATTCTCTTTGTCTCTGTTTTTGTAAATAAAGTTTTATTAGAACATGGCAGATTCATTCACATGTTGTCTGTCTGTGCTACAGCAACAGAGTTGAATAGTTGTGACAGATGTGTGACCTTCCAAGGTTAAAATATTTACCATCTGACCTTTTGTGAAATAGTTGCCCACCACTCAGTCTAGGGGATGAGAGAAGAGACAGGGGTCAGTGGAATCTGGAGTGATCTCAGAGTGGAGGCGACCTTTCCTTTCAGACTTGAAGACACGGTGAGGCTTGGGTGAGAGATGAGGACTCGGAGATGCTCAGGGACTAGCAGGTGAATGCAGGTACAAGGGCAGCAAGGACTCCTGAAAGAGGTGTCAGTACCAAGGGAGCTTGACATGGTACAGAAACTTCTCCTGGAGCATCGCGTGCATATTTGGGACAGTAGCTTGTTTCAGTGAAGAAATCCACTTACGGCTCGTTTCCAGGAAAGAACTTCATTTAGAAACCCTTAATCAGAAGAGTGCACGGTCTGGGGTGTACTGAACGCAAATGAATTCAGATATAATTATTTGGAGCAACTCTAGACAAGTCTGGTCGCTTAAGATAAAGATGTAAAGCACACGCTCTGGCTCCATGGGAACAACGAAAGGAGAAAAGGGTATCTCAGTCCTCAGCGTTGGTGAAGGCCAAGCGAGTGTTCATTCAGCCTGGGCGGATATCACGTGCGAGCTAACAGGGACTTGGGGATGGCAGCTCTTGAAATCCACAGACTATTTTTGTCAAAGGAGAATTCAGTTTTAAATATTCGATGCCTTTAGGATAACTCATCTATCACTGGGCCAATTTAAGTCTCATTAATCACATGAAGCAGAGAACTCCCTGCCCCTCGGAGCTATTAGTGTGCAGCTGTGCAGTGAGGCCCAGTTCCCCCGAGACCTGGAACTCTCGTGGTATAAGGTGTAGGGGTGGCAGCAAGAGCGATCCCCCTGAGCAGGCCTTATTCCTTGACTCAGAATTGCCAAGTGTGGGTTCTGCTGCCCGGAAGATTGTGGTGGGAATCTGGGCTGCATCTGAAGAGACATGGAATCTCTTATAGGGTAGTTACACGGCTCTAGAGACCAGGTAGCCTTTATTTATTGATTGATCTACCATGTACTAAGAACCTACTGTGTACCAGGCAAAGCATTAAACACTTTAAATACAACTTCTCAGTTAATCCTCATAAGAACCCTATAAGAGCTATATCATGTTGTCCCTTTCACAGGTGTAAAAATTACAGTTTAGAAATATTAACTTATTTTCCTCAGGTTGTAACACTCGAAATTGGTAGAGCTGAGATTAGAACCCTGGTTTGACTATTTCCAAACTAAATCAAGCTCTTTATTGTATGACTGTGTGTCCAAAGGGAGCCAACTCTTAGTAGTAACACGACCCTTTCCTACCTTGGAAAAACTGGGAAATACAAACTGATAAAAAGTAGGAGAGAAATCAACAACCATCAATTTTAATTTTCCAAAGTAAGTTATTGATAACATTGTGGAATATTCGTCTTAGTTTGTTTAGGCTGCTATAACAAAATTCCATAAATAGATGGCTTAGAAAAAACAGACATTTATTGCTTATAGCTCACGATCAAGTGCCAGCAGATTTGATGTCTGGAGGGCCTGCTCTCTCACAGATGGTGCCTTCTCACTGTGTCCTCACGAGGTGGAAGGGGCAAACAAGCTCCCTCAGGTCTCTTTTATAAGGGCACTAATGCCATTCACCAGTCCTCTGCCTTGATGGTCTAATTACCCCGGAGGCGCCACTTCTTAGTATCATTGCTTTGGAGGTTAGGGTTTCAACATTTGAATTTGAAGGGATCTACCGTGTTGGCCATGACATTATCCTTTTAGGATTTTCTTCAGATTTCATATTTGAATAAACAGATTCACATGGTACACTTTAATTTCTCCAATGAACATTGTACCATAAGAATTTAATTGTTATTACATACTTTTGTAAGTGTAATTTTAAATAACTCCATAATATGTTATTTTATGGCTATATAAACCCATCTGTTATAGTTTTGTTACCTTTAAAAAACAGATAATATTTTTTACTTCATAGCTTGGTGGTTAGAGCAGAATTGTTTTTCTGGTGAATTTTCTCCTGTCCTTACTTCTGACCCCCCTATACTTTGGGAACTGTTTTAGGGGAAACTTCACTTTAGGAGCCCTTGGACTAGGAAAATTTCCTACAACAGAGGCTAAAGGTGGAGAACATACACAAGGAGGAAAAACAAAGCCAAACATTTACTTCCTTCTCAAAACTCGAGGGGAGGAACATATGCATGTCAATATGACATTTGAAGATGCTGCCTGGTATTCCGAAGGTCCGTGTGACTGGTCTGCTCTGGAAGGTAGACTCAGTGTCTTGGGGACTTTAGTGACTTGAAAAAAATGACATTTCCCCCTAGCTTTTGCTAACACAAACATAAACATGGAACGTTTCAATTGAGAGCAATTAACATAGAGTGCCTTAGGCCAGGAAATAATTAATACCAAATCCTGCAGAAACTGCAGCTCTGCAGCTTGTGCTTTCTCAAGGTGGAATCACTCCATTGCAGTGATTCTTTAGTCTCCAGAGAAGTTTCTGTGGCTTGTTTAGTCTAGATGCGGATCTCTCCCCACGATCTGTGCATCTCCTCTGGCAGCGCTGTGGCGCTGTCCTGCCTGGTAAATGCTGAGAGCCTAGCTCTGTGCAGGTGATTCTTCCTTAGTTTTTATGAATAGTATGTTGGGATAGTCTCCTTCTTCCATCTCCTATCAAAATCCTTCTGTTCCTTCAAGTCAGAATCAACATCTGTCCTCCTTTTCTCTTCCTTTCTCGATGATTATTGAACACCTAGTGTGTGCTGAGCCTGTTTTAGGCACTGTATGTGTCAGGCACAGCCCCCAAATGACATGCTAATGGAGAAGACTAATAATGAATATATAAATTAGGAGGTCAAATATGCCCCTCAGGAGGTGGATAAGTGCTCTTAACCAATAGGAGGTGTGTAGACATTGACTGATCATTTGAATCATTTGCTTTTGTTGTCACTTACAGAGGACCTTATAAGGGTTAAGCAGACATAACTAAGACATGTTCCTCTTTACTAGGGACAGAGGCAGGTTTAAGGCTCAGGATTGCTGAGGAGTGTTATAAAAGATCTTGTCGCAGCCTTGCACAGTGGAAGAACGAACATGGAAGGCCATTCAGAAGCGACCCAGTGTTTTCAGACTAGAAAGTTTACAGGAAGACAGTGCTGACCTGGTGATGTAGACAGTGGGGAAAGGAGCCGCTGGAAGGGCACGACAGGCAGAAGAACCTGTCTGTGAAAAGGTTCAGCGCCGTGGCATGCTCAAGGAGGCAAAAACATTTAAAGGTGTGCAGGATGCACATATGAGGAAGGAAATGCATGCAGAGAGCCAAAGAAAAACGAGCATGTATCCCAAGGGCAAAGAGGAGTCACAGAATGATTCAGAGGAAAGGGTGATGTGGCTGGATTTTTGTTTTGGAAGACTACTTGGGTAACTGTGCACGCACACACACAGTTGTCCTCACAACACACATGTGTAAAAGAGGGAAGTGGTTTGATGGCGATCAGGTTATCCTCTTAGCTTCTCTTGATACCCCTTCCCATCATCTGTGTTGAAATAGAACTTTCTCCTTATTCTTATCCATTTGAATGAATTATAATAGCAGCTAATTCTTCTTAGGTGCATATAAGCCATGGAATAGAGTCTATGCTGAATATTTCCTTTTTTTTTTTTTTTACCTCCTAAAGACACTCTAAGAAATAGATACCTCTATCAATTCTATTTTACAGATGAAGGAACGGAGGCTTGCAGCAGCCAGATGGCACATGGTGTCACACGGGCATTAATAGGTGAGGCAGAGATTGTAGCCAGGGAATCCTACCTGCAGAGGCCACGGTGTTAAACACTACACTGTTGTGACGAATCTTTTTGTGTGTACGTGCCTTATTCCTACTCCTGGAAGGTGGGGAATGCACGAAAGCATTTACTGAGCATCTGCTATGTAACAGGCACTTGATGGACAGTACTTGTGTTACTTTCTCACAACATACTGGTGCAGTGTTGTTTCCTTGTAACAAATGAGAAAACGGAAGCTGTGGGGTGGGGCTGCTGTGTTTTTCTCTGGCCTGGTGTTTCCTCTGATTTCTTACTAAGGGCTTCATGAGCTGCCTTCTGAGCCTTCTGCATTGTTAACTGTTTCTGCTGGTTGTAAGGTTGCCCCCATTTTCTCAGACAGGGGCTGTCAGCAGAGCACACATCATGCCACAACTGGCCAAATGGTGACCCGTCTTCAGACAGCCTTCTCTCTAGGCTGGTGTTCACACCTCACACAATGACCAGCACATCTGGGGTTTGGGCAAATGTGTCCCTCCGAGTGTCTGTTTCCTACTGGAGTGTTGGGTAGGGGTGAAGGATTGCATTCCTGGAGTCTAACTCCCATCCTGAAGACCCCAAGTTCGGTCCCCAGCACACACACACCAAAAAACTGTATTCTCTATGGTATTCTCTATGTCTTCATATTACTAAAGACAGAGATATAGGCATATCTGTATATCTTATATATATGTGGTACTTCAAATCACTAAACATTTAGCATATTTAGATAAGCTAAAAGAAGGAATCAAAAGTAAGCTTTAAAGTTTTCACCTGGTGATAACTTCAGTACTGCTAACATCTTAGAGTGTATTCTACCTCCTCTCTCTCTCATTACAAAATGAAGTCATACTATAAATCAGTGATGGTGAGCCTTTCTGAGCTTACAGTGGTAATAAATGGCCGGCTGTGGCATGCACGCCATAGGTTCGCCACCACTGCTATACATGCTCTTTTGTCCCTGCCCATCTCCCTTTCAGAGCTCACACTTCTCCGGAGATGGTTTGCAAACTTCTCGCAGTGTCCTCTGAATGCTTTCCACATCACAGGCACTGGAAACACAGTTTAGAGCAGCTTGCCTTAGTTTGCTTGGGCTGTGTCTTAGTAGACTTACACTGATGTAACAAAATGCCATATTCTGGGAGGCTGATAAGAGGCATCTATTGTTCAGAGCTCCAGAGACTGGAAGGCTGAGGTCAAGGTGCTGTTGTGGGTTCTGGTCAGCATCCTCTTCTGGTTGCAGATGGCCAGCTCCTACTGTATTTTCATGTGGCGGAGAGCAGATAGGGATGCAAGATCTCCCCTGACGTTTTGTATAAGGACACTGGTCTCATTCACAAGGGCTCTACCTCTGTGACCTCATCTAGTCCTAATTATCTCTCCTGCCTCCAAATATCATCACATTGAGGGGCAAGGTTTCAATATATGAATTTTAGAGAGAAAACATTCAGTCTGTAAGGGTTGCTGTAACAAAATGCTGTAGACCCAGTAGCTGAAACAAAACACTTCTTCCTTATAGTCTGGAGGCTGGAAAGTCTAAGGTCAGAGTGTGGCCCAGTTGAGTTCCTTGGCGAGGGCTTTCTCCTTGACTGGGGAGGGTGCCTTCTTAACCATGCGATAGAAAAAGATATCTCTCCTTTCCTTTTCTCAAAGGAGAAGAATTCCATCATCACCTCATTTGAACCTAATTATCCCCAGAAGCCCTGCCCCCAAGTATGATCAGATGGAGAGATAGGCTTCATTATGCAGATTTTGTGGGTGGAGCATAAACATTCAGCCCAAGTCTGTAACACAGATAAAAGCAGAGTTTCTTTGGTTGAAGCAGAAGTGGAGGAACTGATATTCTGGCTAGTTGCTGTGCTCTACTGCTCAAATTGGCTCCTAAATCACCTCTGTGGATCATCTAGAATCCCAAGCAGCAGTGTTTGCAAAAACTTTCTCATCTAACATTATTTTAAATGGTGGTGTGGTATCTCATTGTGTGGAAGCATGCCACAGATTTTTCTGCTTCCCTATTTTTAGGCATCTAGATTGCTTTCCATTTTTCACCATCCTTAACAAGATTTTAATGGACTTCCTTATAGTTCCAGCCTTGGGTACATCCATGATGGTTTATCTCAGATAAAGTCTTAGAAGTAAATATACCTCTTAATTTCCTCGCTGTGGAAATTGCCCTCTGCCACCCAAAGTTTTGTTTGGAAGACTGAAAGGAAGCTTGCAAGGAATGCGTGCCATGGTTCAGAGTAGTATGTGCTGGATGCAAGGTCTTCACAGCACACAGCCTGTGATTGGCCTGCTGAAGCACACTCTCCTGTTAGGACAGCCACAAACTGACTCCTGAGTCTGGGCTGGTAAAAGTGACATGGATGGTGCTGCCTTATGTTTGCAATCACCTTTTACAGTCTCCAAAGCCCTTTCCATCTCTTGGCCCACAGTCACTGCATGAGGCCAGTTGAGAAGAGATGAATATATCTATAAAAAGTTTAAAAGCATATTAAAGATCGAAGAGTTTAAGTGACTTTCCTAAGATTATGTATTTAGTAAATGGTAGTACTCTGTTTCAGCTAGCTATTATGGGAATAATGTTACATAACAAATACCTCCCTCCCAATCTCAGCACCTTATATCAATAAAAAGGACAGTTGTCTCCCAATTTTTTTGTGGGATTGGTTTCAGCACTCTTTAAGGATACCAAAATCCACTGATGCTTAGGTACAGTATATAAAATTGTGTAGTATTTGCATATAACCTGTATATATCCTCTCATACTCTTTAAATCATCTCTAGATAATAAATACAATGGATATAGCATATCAGTGGTTGTTCTACTATATTGTTTAGGGAAGAATGGCAAGAAAAACTCCTCCTATGTTCAGTGCAGACTATTATTTTACCATATAGTGTTGACTGGAGGCTGGTTGAGTCTTGGGGTGCACGGCCTGTGGATACAGTGGGCCAGCTGCTTTTCTTTCTGCTCTGAAAGTTACCTCTGATGTTTGGCTGTGGTGTGGCTTATTTGAGCTGGGCCGGTGTGGCTGGACACAGGGGCTGACAGGTGTAGTAACACCAGGTGATGTCAGAAGGGAAGCCTTGGACAAGACCTCAAAGGCCACAGTAAGGACTTAGATTCTTATATTTATTGCAATTGGAAGCCATTGAAGAATTTTATGTAGGAGAGTGACATCTGATTTATGTTTTAAGAGCTTATTTAGACTTGTTTTTCCATTTCTGGATTTCCTGTGCATGGTTCCTAAGAGATAACCCACAAATATTTTATTGGGTTAGTAAGGAACCAAAGAAAACAGTGCGGCAGAAGCCCTGAGGAGTTAAGCAGCAATCCATCCTGTGGAAGGTGCCGGGAGTGGGACAGTTTCTCTGGGCAAGCACCAGTAGATCATTTGCTCACTTCACTCCTAGAGAAAACATTTACAAGGTGCTCCCTCTGATGATCCCAGCAACAGAAGAAGGACTGGGAAAGGGTGTGACTTTGCAGGCTCTCTGGAGACCTTGGATGGAACCACAGCCTCAACTCCTCCGCCATCCTTTTCTGAGGAGAAGAAACGCAGGGAAGCTGGCGTGTAAATGGGGCACAGACTTTTAGGAGGCAGCATCTCCTCTTTTGGGAAAGGGCAGAAGGAGCTGGAACATCCTTATTTCATCCTTTATTTCAGTTCCATTGTGGAGAAGAGAAGACTGAGGTCATGGAAATGAACTGACTTTGAGTCAGTGGCACAGCCAGGGAGACCTCAGAGCTACTAATTTCTATCTGGTGACTCCTGTCACCGCCGCCGCCCTGCCATGCTCCCCTGTGAGCCACACATTCCACACTTGAAATTGAGTTTGTGGGAAGAAAAAAAATGGTGTTTATTTTGAATTCAAGTGCTGTTTTAAGATTAAAAACCAACCACATGAACATGGTTTACACTTAAAATTAGCTGTGAATATGCAAAGGTTGCCTTCAGGAATAGGAATTATGGCTTCTAATTACATAGTATTTGGGACTGTGTATTTAGGGAACCTTTGAAGAAGACAGTATAAATAGGTCAAATAGGCCTCACATGCCTTATATATTTATTTGCTTGGTGTGCTCATTTGGCATTTGGCCCTGATCTTGTGTAGCTTTGAACTCTAGTTATGTTTTCTTATGCAAATGAATTATCCTCAGCTACACTGCAAGCCCCCCTCCCATTCATTATTCTCTTTCCCTCTGTCCTCACAGTTCTGGCCAACCGCCAAGGATGGGGCATTGGCTGATACATCTGTTTCTTCCCCTTCCCTCTCCTCCTCTAACTTCTTTCTTTCCCTTTCTTCCTCTCTCCATTTCTTCCCCCTTTTCTCTCATATCTCTTCCCTTCCTCTGTTTTTCCTCACTCCTTCCCTTTCTCCTTTTCACCTCTCTCCTTCTTTGCTTCCAAAAACATTTCTACAAAGTGCCAAGTAGTTTGTAGGTATTGACGAGTCAGTGATGAATTAAGGGGAATATGCTTTCTGCTCAAACAGGGGTTTGAATCAGCTTGTGGGGTGGGACCAGACACTAGACAGAACACCTGCTTGTATAATTACATTTTTAATACATGGAGTGGAGCATGGGTGATGGGAGAGCGCAGAGCAGGAGCATTTGGTTGGGATTAGAAGAAGCTCTCCGGAGAGGCTGATGCTTGAGGTGAGAATGAGGAGGTAATGAGAAGGAAAGGCCAGCAAAGGTGGAAGGGGGCGGAGGCAAAGGGAGGCGGTCTAGTGTGTGTGTTTGGGGGGGATGGGGGGGGGTGTGGAGAGTCCTGGAGCTCTGGGGTTTAGACAGGAGGTCAGTGTAGCTACAGCAGAGGTGGAGGAGGGGACATGGTGATGGGAACAGATATGTGCAGGGACTGAGGCTGGGTGAAAGATTCCTGTTTTTCTTAAGAGTGGTGGGAATCTGTGGAAGGGTTTCAAATAGGAGATTAACAGTCACAATTTCCTTTTTGGAACCTCACTGGAGGCCAGAAATGTGTTTGGCTCCATTAATAGGGAGGATGGCATGCTCTGCAGATGTACACAGAGAAGGTATGTCTCTGCATCTTGCTGTGAACGAGTCTCAGAATCTCAGGTTGGACAGCTAAAACTGAGGAGCAGAACAGTGTTAGAGAGAGGGGGCGTGGGGGGCACAAGACTGTTGTCTTAGTCTGCTTTCTGTTGCTGTAACAGGATTCCTGAGACTGGATCATTTATAAAGGAAAAAATATATTTTGGCTCATGGTTCCAGAGGCTGAGAAGTCCAGTTCAGGTAGCTGTACGTGGTGAGGGCCTTCTGGTGCATTACAATACCAGGGAAGTGGGAGGGACAGAGAAGGCACATGCAGGTGGTAGAGAAGGGGGCAGAAGCCCTGTAATTGCTCTCTTAGCAGTTCCTGAAAGCAAGGTGTCAGGAAGCTGTCCCTTCTTGAGGGCTCCACTACCATGACCCAACACTGCCAAATCAGGAATTAAGTTTCCAATATACAAGCTTTCAGGGGCCACACTTGAACCATAGCAACTGTATATTTGAATTTAGGGATATTTGCATAGAGGATCCCTGGAAGGATAAAGAAGAAAGTATTGAATAGCTGTAGAATGCACTGAGGGCAAGCTGGATGGGCACAAGTTGGTGAACCAGACTTCTTAAGTGTGCATCTTGTTTTACTGGTTGACCTGAACCCCAAAGATAGATTATTATTCAAAACCTGAATAAAAATGAGTAGGACAAGGAGTGTGAGATTCAAGCTACCAGTTATTGATGGCAAGTGCACGTTTACCTTCAACTCTCCTTTTAGATGCTTCTTAGTCTGATGTTGATATTTTAATCATTTATTGAACAAATGGCCCCAAATAATAGGATCATACTTTCCACTCTATCAACACCATAGTCTTAATAACAGTAATTCATCAATGTCTTACTTTTAACAATTGCTAAGGAGTTGCCCCCGGCTGGAGAATCATGTTATCTGACTTTATGATGCACGTACTGTAATGGCAAACACAGAGAGTACTATGTTTAGGGTTACAGTTAATTCTCACAGCAACCCATCACCACCATGTTGCTGACAAAGTGAGGCACAGGGAGGTGAGGTGACTTGTCCAAGGTCACCCTTGGAACTCACTTTTTGGAGAGTATGATGGGACATTTATAAATTTGATGACTATTAGCCGAATGCCTTTTACATGCCGAGTACTATGTTTGGGGCTAGAACTTGGGGAGGAATGAGAATAGTTTTTGCTACCACATGGTACTACAGTATGATGAGAGCTTGCTGCCGGAAAGGCACCAGCCCCAAGTACAGCACAAAGAAATAGAAGAGAGGAATCAGGTCGGGCTTCCTGGAGGAAGAGGAGATGCCTTAGCAACAGGGTCCTGCAATACATATGGGAGTTTGACAGCATTTTGAGGGAAGGGCATTTCCTAGGGAGGGCACAGCATACACAAAGTGTGGAGGCTGGAAGTGGTAGACCAGGAAAGTGGAAATGTAAATGCTCTGGGAGCGACAAGGATGAACTGGAGAAGCGGCAGAGCCAGGCCTCGAATGTGGAGCTTGAGCCAGCCCACTTCTGATGTGCACCTTCCCTGCTGTCAGTATGCCCTTCCGTCTTTATGACCTCTCTGCACTCAGCTCCCAACACACATTCCTTATCGCGTTGAGCGATACTCCGCCAACTTTACTCCGCCAGCCTCTGATCTAGGGGCTCGATGGTAAGAATCAGACATGGAAACACAATTTGTAATAAGTGCCGTAATATAAGAAAGGCCAGAGAAGAGACTCGTAATGAGACTGCAGTGGTCAGGGAGGGCTTTTTGGAGGGGGGATCCTTCAGCTAAGTTTTGGTGCTGATGGAAGATGTCGAGGGGGAGGATCCAGTGACATCATCGGAATTGAGAGGACAGCGTGGGTCAAGGCTCAGGGGCACGATGCATGAAGGTGTGTACGTGAGGCTGGCAGAGTGACTGGAAATGGGGCTGAAGGGATAGGAGAGGCCCTGGTGACCAAGACCCAAAGGCTGAGTAGGAAGTTTTCCAAGGGAAGAGAGGAGGAGGAAGAAGAGAAAGAATGGCACCACGTGAATTCCCAAATGCTGTGAACACAGAGTGCATGCTGCCTGCTGAGAGCAGCCGCTGCACGGGCCTCAGGGAGGACAGCACGGGAATGCATGGCACTGCAGCTTTCCTTCCAGACCACCCCCTGCTGTGAGTTAGCTTCAGCCCAGCCCCCACTGGGCTGCTGTTAGGGCTGATCACAGCACTGACCGGAGCTGGCCTCGCCCTGTCAGGCAGCCACATCCTCCAGTGTGGTCAGAGCTGAGAACCAAGCAGCCAGATCCTCAGCCCTGGTAGGAATAATTAAAATGGGATCAGTGGTCTGTCCTGCAGCGATATCAGCAATCAGAGCTCCCAGCATGGAGGCCTCTGGCCTGGCTGGACTTTCCTTCCCTGGACTGGCGCTCTGCCTTTCTTGCCCAGGCTGACCTGGCTCACTCCGGCCAGACTGGAAGGCAGCACCCTCCACAGCCTGACCGTCACGTGCCGGTGCTGTGCTATTGTCCTGTCACACACAAGGATTCAGAGCCTCAAGACAACAGCCTGAGGGGGCAGGAAGGGGAAACTGAGGTTCAGAGGGCCTCAAGTTCTTCTCCATGGAATCAGAGTCAGGATTACACCAAGTCTGCAGACTGCTGTCATTTCTGAGTTATCCGAGCTTCCTTTCTGCTCTTCTCCATCCCCCAGTGTGGAAAGAATTTTTTCCACGTTCACTTGTGTTACGGACTGAATGTTTGTTTCTTCCTCACTTCCTGTGAGGAAGCTCCAACCTCCTCTGTGTCGGGTACCTGGGGCGGGGCTCTGGGAAGGAATTAGGGTTAGATGTGGTAATGAGGTGGAGGTTGCCTGAGGGATGAATGTCCTTATAGCAAGAGGAAGAGAGACCAGAGTATTCCCTCTCTCTGCCCCCTGGGAACATAACAAAGAGATGGAAGTCTGCAAGACAAGAAGAGAACCCTCCCTGGGAACCTGGTCTGCCCTTGGCTTGACTTTGGACACCCCAGCCTCCATTGATTAAACCATCCAGTCTGTGGTATTTCATGTGGCAGCCTAAGCTGACTAGGACTTCATGCACCCATCTCCCCTTCCTTAAAGTACCCCGATTTCTGTTTGGAGAATTGCCTCTCTCTCTTGGTATATATTGTTGGGACCGATGGGACAGTATCAGTGGCCATTCAATCACACTGGGCCTGTCCGAGTTCTCCTAGGCCTGGTCTCTTCAGTAGTTCTCATGGCCCAGCACGTCCTTCCACACGGGTGCTCAGGGACAAGGCAGGGATGCAGTTCTTATGCCAGACCCCAAGCCTGCTGCCGGGAGGAGCCTCAGCCTTCTGATCCACTCTGTAAGCTACCCGAGGCCCATCCCACCACGTACCTTTCCGTTCACCTCCCCACAGGTGCTCCTGCGGCCATCCTCTTTGTAGTCAGAGGTATCCGAGGACAGCAGTAGCCTGGGTCTGTGCGCGTCAAGTGCCTTTTTTCTTAAATGTAGGCTGGAAGTGAGTTGTGTAGAACATGCTCATGTTGTAAGCAAGACACATGGAAAAGATGAAGAGCACAGAAGGTGGCTTCCCATGACCCAGCGTTGGGGGCATAATCAGAGTTACAGTCTCAACCCTACTTTCAACTGGAGCTGGGTGTCCAAAGTCTAAGGAGCGTGCAATGTGGCCACGGCCTTCATGAGCTCTCCGTCTGGCAGGGGAGATGTGACTCAGGCACAAATAACCGTCACATCAGGGGAGATGTAACACAGTGTGAGAGAGATAAGACTGGCAGGGGGAGTGGGCAAAGAGATTGTTCAGCATGTGGCAGAATTGATACTAAAATATTTAGCATTAATTGAATCCTTGTTATGAACCAAGGGCCTTAGTAAATGTTCTATATGCTTATATCATTAAATCTTCCTAATAACTTGGGGAGGTAGTTACTATTTTCCCCCATTTTGCAGATGAGGAGACTGAGGCACAAAGAGGTTTTATAACTGGCTCATGGCTTCTGAGTTAGGAAGATGGCCACATGGAATTTAAATCCTCCCTTTCCTGGCTCCCAGGTCCACAGTGTCACAAGGTCTAGGGAGGGAGGCTTTTGAGCTGAGATATGAAAGACAGGCTGAGAAAATGTAGCCCAGAATGAGATTATACTCACCTCAGGCATGAGACATTAAAACAAGCTTTTGAACATGTTCAAGATGTCAGAGCTGAGAGAAAAATCATTCCTGTAATCCCCTTGCTCTAGCCCTCACCAACGGGGCTTCAGCAGCTCTTCAACTCAGAGCCTGATAATTAAGTAAATGAAGATGTCCTTGCGAGCAAGGGATCTTCAAAGGACTGCTGCCTGCAGATTAATAACACTGAAAAACCATGCTTTTCATTAGAACAAATTGCTGTAGAGGTCGGCCTGGCCCTAGGTCTAACCCGGATATGTTAGGAGTCATCGTGTTGCTGGATCTAGCCTGATAAGTCTTCAGAGCCAAGACACAGAGCCCGTCTTGAAGGATGCAAGAATGTGTCCCCTGTTCTCTGACCCAGGGCCTTTGTACACAGTGACCGCTCAATAAATACCTATTTCCCAACTAAATAAGAAAGGTTCCAAACTAATTTTATGGAACACCATAGGCATATTATAAACTGAAGGAGTGATGGTTTTCAATCAAGACTGTAGGCTTTTCCAGTTTGTTTTTTAAAAATAAACAGATGTATAAGCTGACTTAATTAATAGAATTTGTTGACTATTTAATTAAAATATCCAAACGTATATGGTCTTCAGGAAAGTTTTGGTCCAGCAATGTCAGTGTCACTAAGTTATTGTTTTTGTCTCAAAAGCTCAGCCCCAGGAAACGTAAGACAGGATGTTTATATTACCGCCTTGTTTGATGTCTGACATTGTGGCTTGGTCAAGGGTAATGTTGTACAGACACAATCTGGTTTGAGATGGAAAGAATTCACCAGCTTGCTAAGCTTTTTGCAGAGGACAGAGTTGCAGATCGATGGAATTCGAGACTGGCCAGAGAGTGAGGACCGTCTTCGCCGTGCGCATCTTGGAAAACTGCTTGTGCAGTCTGAGGCTTCTTTCCCCTCATTGAAGAATTTACTTCTTGGGGTTATTGAACAGTCAATTGAGATGCTACATCTACTAGAATTCAAGTAAATGAGCAACTAAATTTAGCCGTGAAAGTCATTAAGTAACCCATCATTTTCACAAATAATTTCTTCTTATAGATGCTTAGGTGGCTTCATTCCTTTTGTCCATTCATAAATACATATGAGTGACAAAAAGGTTTTATTTGAAAAAAACAGCAAAGAGAGGTGAATGGGTATCTCAGCATTGAAGAATGGGGAAGTATTTCTTCCCAACCACATACTCCACCACACCGAAACTGGGGTCTCTTGATCTCAGCCCTGTTACCCTTTTGGGCCGGAAAACTCTCCCTTGTTGGGGGCTTCAGGTACATTGTAGGATATTTTGCAGCATCCCTGAACTCTGTCCCTTGGGTGCCATTAGCGTTTCCCAGGTTGTAACAAGCAACTTCGTCAAGTGTCCCCTGGAGTGCAAAGTAGCCCCTGCCTGAGCACCACCGCTCTAACCTGAACACACAAGTGTTCTCTGGGGCACACTTGCTTTCTGGCACCTGTGATCTTGCTCACCTAGGGGATACTTCCCCAGCGGAGCCCTCCCCATGGCCCTCAAGACGGAGCTCCAGTGCCACCACATTCTTGGATCTTCTCTGGGAAAAAAGCTTCCTCTGGTCTCAATCTCTGAAACACTGCATGGCTCCCTCCTTTATGAAGCAACGAGTGCCAGCCGTGTAACAGGCACGTGTTGTAGTTCTGATAATTCTACAAGGGTGTCATCGTTAGCCCCATTTGCAGATTAGAAAGCCAGGGCACAAAAATTCCCTTCTCCCTATTCACTGGAATGGCCTAGGATATACCTTAACCCAGTGATGGCTTAATCTGTGTGCCCGCTGTGGCTTACATGCCATAGGTTTGCCACTGCCCTAGTCCCTTGGGCATTGTTTTCTAGCAGAGTGCCTGATATATAGTACAGTGCTACCTTGGCTCACGGACTTATTTCTCTCCACAGTTCTGGTTGCAAACTGAATTGGATGCGAACAGGATCAAATTTCCCTATAAGGTCAACATTGCACTTAATCATTGAATTTGATTCAGTTCTTGTCCACATTGGTTTGCAACCAGAATCATGGAAAGAATCAAGGTTGCGAACCAAGGTATCACTGTAAATGCTAAAAATATTTGTTGATCAGATGAATGAAAAGAGGAGGAAGTCTCAGGGGAGGCTGTCATGTGTGGTTGTTTCCTGAGTCTTTGGACCTAGAAAAGACTTAGATCTGTCCTGGAGGGCTAAATACCTATTTTCATGAAGGAAGGTGGCGGTCCAATTTATTTCTTGAGTTCTCACTTGATTCTAGCTGATCAGAGAGGTTTCCTAATTACCATCTGTTTTTTGGGACTTGTGAAGATCTCTGGAGCTCCAGGAATGAAGAAGACATGGTCCTATTGGTACAAATATCCTGGAGATTGATTCGGCAACTTGTATCATGTTGCTCGTGTGCTTTAAACCAGTGATTCCTCTCCTGGTCAGGGATCCTAGAGAAACTGTGCTCATGGGGAGATGTTAAACAGGAATTCTTGCAGTGTTGTTGGCAATAGTGGAAGAATTGGAAATAATCCAATTCGGCGGTTCCCAAGATCACATATTAGAATCACCTGGAGATCTTCTAAAAATTCCAAAACTCTGGTGATGTATATCCTGTATGAAGTAAATTATAGTCTCTGGGTTAGGACCCAATCATTGTTATGTTTTCAAGATCCCAGGTAATTCTACTGTGTAATCTGCTTGGGGATCATTGACTCCAATGTCCATTATCAGATGAGCGAATAAATAATGATATACTTATAAAATGTGCTTATCATTTTGTAGTAATTATGGTGAATGACCAACACCAAAAGGCATGTAGAAGAATGTTTATAGCAGCACTCTTCATAAAAGTCCCAAATTGGAAATAACCCAAACATCCATCAATGGTCGAGTGGCTGAATAAATTGCATTATAACCATAAAGTAGACTATCACATATCAGTGGGTATGAACAACTGCAATTACAGGTGCAGAGCTCACAAATATACCATTGAATACAAGGATAGACACAAAGGTGGACATACTATGTGATTCCATTTATGGGAAGATTTAGAAGGGGGAGTCTGCCAACTGTTCTGTAAAGAGGCTAGTAGTAAATATTTTAGACTTGTGAGCCGTGGGGTCACCGTTGCTACTCAGTTCTGCCATGGTAGTGCAAAGACAGCCGTACATGATATATAAATGAGTGGGTGAGGGTGTGCTCTATAAAACTTTACTTACAAAACAGGTGCTACACTGGGTTTGATGCACAATAATAGTTCACCATAGTTTGCTGATCCTCATTCTGTAGAAAACACCGTTAATCCACTTGAAACTTCCATGAAACTCATTATGCTAGATGAGGGTATCGAATGGGAAGAAACGGGAGACAGCTACTGGGACTCAGGAAATGACTCTTTCCTTTTATTTGGGTGCTGATTATGCTATTGTGTTGATTCTGTGGAAACTCATCATTGTGTTCATTTATGAAGTGTGTGCTTTGCAGTGCGATATTGTTCTTCAGTGTTAGTGTCATAATACAAGCAGCAAAGAAATTAATGAACTACAGCTATATGCATTGAATTACAGTGTGCAAAAGAGTAATCTTTAGAAAATATGTTTAAAATGTAAAACGTGCAAAACAATGTATAATAAGCTTTTAGGAAGCATGCAATAGGTTAAAATTCAAAGATGTGCTGGGGGAACAATAATGACCAAATTTAGGATAGTGGATGCCTTGGGATGGGAGGAGGAAGGAAAATGGGATGAGAGGCTACATGGGGGCTTGATCTAGAGTCATAATATTTTTGTTTATTGGTGAATAAATGGGCTTTATAATGTTCCTATTTCCCTTCATGTGTTTAAATGTTCTGGTGAATAAATGGGCTTTATAATGTTCCTATTTCCCTTCATGTGTTTAAGTGTTCAATAATAATAGCAAAAAGAGTAACAGATGGTGTTCCTATTTTCAGAGCATATGTTTTAAAGTAGACTTAGACATGAGCCCATGAGAGCTAGGGTTTTTCTCTATTTGGGTCATTTATTTCTCTCCAGAGCCTAGAACAGGGTCTGCTACAGCCCAGACACTCTCAGATTATTGCTTGAATGAATAAATGAAATGCTCATCACATTGGGCAGCCCGAGATTGACTGAGGAGCAGTTTGGAAATGCTTTGAGGATTTGGAGAGAAGGGAAGTGGGAAGTGTCTAAAGACCCCATCTTGGGTCAGGGCAGGAAGCTACTATGGCTGAGAGCTCCCTTTTAGCTCAGTCTTCAGATGTACTGATTTTCTAGTCTAAAGGACAAAATCAAAACCTTGGGGCAAATATGTGAAATATGATGCCCACTGCCCTTGCTTGCCCTCCAAATTGTGACTCTCTGTGGAGAGGGCTGTGAGGACCCCACAGGTCACCAGCTCTGCGGGGCTGGCTAGTAAATCCTGAAGCCACTGTCAGTAGCCAGGAAGCTGAGATCACCTCTGATCACAGACGGGAGAAAGAGGTTACGGGGAAGAAGAGGATGCTGTGCCTGGCTGGCCTGGAGAGGCGGGCAGAAACTTGCTTGTCTCTCTTGGCTGGCTGCCCAGTCTTGAATGGAAGAAAGGTCTTCCTATGAAGCATTAGTCAGCCTCTGACGCTTGAGGCGGGGCTGGGGGAACTGTGGCCTAATTTGATGCATAATAGGGGAGGCAGCCATCCTCCTGGTGCTCTGGGGATGCTGTCCTTTAAAAAATTCATGAATCTCCTTACTCACCCTGTGCTGATCATCTCTCTTTAGGAGCCTGAGCACTAACTAGGAGACATGATTATTTTTATGATTGTCATTATTATTAATGCCATCATTGTTGTTAGGATAGATGTTTGACGTAATTAATCAAAGCAGCCAAAGTGCACCCCACTACACACACCAAAGTGGAGAACGCCAATATTCAGGAGACTTTTCTTTCTCCTTTCCAACTGAGTGTTCACCTCAGTTTTAGTGGTACCTGTGGGGTTATTTGTGTAAGCTTTCTCTTTGGAGGGTTGTCCCATGGATTCTGGCCTGTTTCTGCATTACATTTCATGTATTTATTCCACAAAAACTCTCCTGAGCTCATCTTCTGTGCCAGACATCATTCCAAAGATTGGGGATATGGTTGTAAATAAATTAGGCTAAATTTCTGTTGTTTTGGAGTTTATATTTGTGTGTGTGTGTGTGTGTGTGTGTGTGTGTGTGTGTGTGTGGCAGGTAAAAGAAAAAAGTAAACAAATAAATGATTATGAACATTTCCAAAAGCGCTAATATTGAAAGAGTAGAGGCATAAATTGGCTTTCATGGTCAGAGAAGGCTCTCGGGAAAGGCAGTCTTGGAATTAGGACCTGAAATATAAGAAATGGCAGAGTGTTGCAGCCCAGGAGAACTACAAATACAAAACTCGTTGTATCTCACAGACACAGTGCAAAAGCATGAGTAGTACAAAGCCAGACAGGAGGCCAGTGTGGCTGGAACCAGTGCACAAGACTGCGTGATACACAATAAAGTGAGAAATATTGGAAGGATGAAGTCATATGGACTCTTACAGACCCCAGTATGATTAGACTTTCTCCTAAGGCAACACTGTCCAACAGGACTTTCCATGGTGATCGGATGCTCTGTATCTGCTCTGTTTAACACGCTGTCTACTAACCATATGTGATTATTGGACAACTGATGTTGGTGAGTGCAACTGAGAAACTGATTTATTAGTTTTGTTTAATCATAATTAAAAATGAAATTCAAATAGCTGCATGTATCGATCATCTACAACTATATTGGATAGGGCAAGTACAAGCAATCCAGGGAAAAATGAGGAGCTTGGAGTAGTGCCCGGTGTGAACAGGCAGAAGAGTGGGTTTTGTTGGTAAGAAGAGAAGCAGCAACCCGTGTAAGAAACCATCATATCTCATTCACTGTCTCTGAAGAACTTGGAAGATGAGTCTAATAGTCAAAGAAGGTTTTTCTTCTGCCCTCCTTTTTTTTTTTTTTCAATGCCTCAAGTTTTCTTGGAATGATATGAGATTAGATGGGCCCTTTGGACTCGGTTAACTCTTCAGGAGAATAGGTTACGAGGTGTGTGCATATTGGTTCATGGGATGGCTCAGTGTAGTGGTGCTTGGAAATGGGGTACAGATCAAGCCAGTTTATTCCATGTAGACTGTCACTAGGCAAGAGAAACATCTTGGTTTCAGAGCAGAGACTTGTCAGCTAACTAGGCAGGGAGAGACTAATTCACCTTATAGCTCTCATTTCCTCCTATAACCAAAATGTACTTACCAGTAGTAAAAGCTGCAGATGTAAAGGAGTTGCAAGCTAAACAACATACATATAGGAGAACTTACATAGATGGTAAATGTTTACATTAAAAAATGCATTATAGTAAAAGACATATTGCCATGAATTCCCCCTACCAAAGCACTCTTCTTTCTTCCAATACTTATCCCACCATTCTTGCCACTTTCTGAAGCAGTTCTGGAGGTTCTCTTGTGAGTGTCTTTTTTTTTTGGTGGTGCCGGGGATCGAACTCAGGCCCTTGTGCTTGCAAGGCAAGCACTCTAATCACTGAGCTAAATCCCCAGACCCTTGTGAGTGTCTTTAGTAGCGCTCTTGTGGCTGCCAGATTTGGTGAACAAGGACACAATATAATGTTTTTTATTTGACAGAAATTGCCATAAATATTTTTTCAGTGAGGGATGATCATAAAGCATGGTGAATGTTTAAGTCAAAAAAATTATTACAGTAAAAGACACATTGCCATTAATTTCCCATCGATATACTAAAAATACTCCCACTTTTTTGAACACATTTATTCCGTCATTCTTGCCAATCTGTCTTTTACTGCAGTGGGTTTTTTGAATTAAACATTCACCATATCTTTTGATTACCCTTTGTATGTAACGCATTGAGTTTTTACAACCACTCTACTTATTAGTGACTGATTCCTGAGAAATTTTGATATATAAATATTCATGTTAAGATTCCTATATGTAGGGATGATGTTATTTATGTGGGCACAGTGGAAAGAGAGCTGGACTGGGCCTTCACAGGCCCACATTCTGGTCTCAGACTGTCACCAGTTGGCTGTGTAGCTTTGGAAGAGTGTCTTCTTTTGTTCAGTTATTATTTCAGGAGGATTAATAAAGTATTCCTGAAGTGTCCTTTTGGATTTTGTGGCCTATAGCATAAAAGTGTGCTTGCTTTCCTTATAGTATAAGCGGCCTCAAGGTATTGTAAGTGGAGCTGAGGGAAGGGTGAAAACACAAATGGAGGGGCTTCAGCATTAGCACAGCCAGGATTCCTTGGTGGCAAGCAACAGAAACCAAATTGTGGCCATCTTGCAGGGCTGAAGAATGAGCCTCAGGAGGACTAGAGAAGGGCAGTAAAATCCTATCTAGTTTCAGTTCTTTAATTCACTTGATCTTGTTTCAAATTACGGGGAAGAAGCATATATTGGACAAGCTTGAGTTACTCCTTCACCAGACAACAGCAGGATATCTCTATTGATTTTTCCACTATAATTATATCCAATGGAAAAGAAGTAGTTCCCTGACAGAAAATTGAAATGCTTTTATCAAAAAGGAGCATGGAAACCAGGTGGGCAGAAGTGACCACGGTCCTCTTAAAACACCAATTGTGCTTTCCAAAAACTAGAATCTGGCTCTTACGTGCACACAAGCCATGCGTAGCAAGTGATTCTCAATTCTAAGTGAAACCTATTAATCAGAATCTTCAATTAACTGATATTTTAGGTTACTCAATGTGAAAACTATTATGAACCTGGAACTATCTATATCTATATGTATCCTCATATCCATGTCTGTATATAAATCTAATCTATATTTATCTACATCTACATCTTGATCTATATTTCTTTATACTGTATTTACATAAACTTTTGGGGTTGCCATGGAGTCAGCTGAGCTTCCAGCATTTATGTCTTCTTAAACCTTATGCACAATACTTTCATTCTTCATTAATACATCCAACAATATTTTTTGAGTACCTCTTATGACCAGGCACCATGCTTACTGCTGTGAACATAAAATTATAGGAGATACATTCCTTGCTCCTGTGGGGTGTTTTTTTTTTTTGGTAAGTATGTTGTTATCTTGATAATTCCACTAAAATTGGATCCACTGGATGAGAGGTAGTTGACACACAGCTATTTCCAACCACGTGAACAAAATATTTTTTGGGGGGGTTCTGGAGAATAGAGCTGTTATCACTGTCAAAGTAGTTGGATTTATGAAAGTTGATGTTTAATGATTAATGGAAATATTTGGGTGGCAATGACCGGGGAAAGCATTAACTGAGGAGCAGCAGCCTAGAATTATGGATAAGACTTACTTAATCAGGAAATAGTAAGTTTAAAATAGAAATTGTGGATGGAATAACAGGCAGGAGATGGATGATAATCCAGATATTTGGCAAGATATTTGATTATTCTCAAGGGACTTGAAGTCATACTCAGTGACCTAAGTCATAAAGAAGAACCATAGCATCATTTATTTGAACAGCATTTTTGGCAGTGAACATTAAACCCATAGAAATTTCTAGCTAAACTTAAATTCATCAGCATATCTGATAACCCACAGTATCCTGACTAATCAAAGTTTCACTGTGATTCTCAATTAGCTTCACTTGGCAACATGTTGGAACCAATTGTGAGTTGCTTTCCCCACTGATTGCTCTAGAAAAAGAAACTCATTAATTTTTGAAGAGGGTGGCCATTCAGACTTTCTTCTTTCCTTTTGTGTACATTGACATATGTGCTTCATCGTTAACTTCAAATGTTTGGAATCGAGCATGCCTTGCTGAATAATTCTTACTCTTCCACTCTCTCAACTAAATCACAGAGATTTGGAAAGATGCCTAGTCCCTCTGAAATTCAGTTATCTTAGATATTTGTACCAAAGAATTTCTCCTGTTCTTTCCTGAAATGCTGACCTCAGGTGTGGCTCTAGCTTCCCAGTGTAAGCATGCTTTCTATGGGGTAACATTTGGGGTTCAGGCAGGTGAGGGTTATAATGGGAGACAGTAAAATATTTGCTTCAGAGACAGACTTTCCTGATTTCAGGCAGGACTTTATCTAGAACGTCATTTTAAACAGGGAAGCTGAAGCAGCATGGTGCAAATGAGCAGATATACCTGAGATCTCAAGGAACGACTGTAAGTCGGGGAAGGCGTTCAGGAAGATGTGACCCTTAAGATGATGCTAGGATGTTTGCACGGGCACCAACTGGAATAAAGACAAACACAAAAAGAGAGTGACGTAGTGCTTAAAAATGAGCAGATGACACATTGACAGGATGTAGTTCTCTGGAAATTAAATTTGAAACTCAAAGATGCCCCACATCTAGACTACACTATCATTAACCAACATGGCACAGCTCTTGTAGTGTGGGACCACTGGGGCACTCATCGTATTTTCTGAAAGAAACAGGCATGTCTTCTCTTCCCCCCTGGGAAAACACTTTCATAACCTCAGTCCTATTTCATCAAATTATGACTGTGATTTATATAGAGAAGGAAAAACACTATGTAACTCAAGGAGTCAATTTTGTTTGTCACTGACATCTGTGTATTATTTGAAACACTCACAATTTAATTATGTTCCATGTAGATGATAAATAATTTGAAATACTAGGCGATGAATGTATTTCTAAAGCCCAGACCAAATGCCAACGATGCGAATCGCCACCTCCATTAAACTCCCATAAACAACTATCAAGAACAACAGTATTTGTTTCCAAAATAATCTGCTAACTATCTAGTGTGAATGATGTTTTAAAGAGCTCCAGAGTTTGTCCTTCAGCTACCTTGGGTGGGGAGAGAGTTTGAGATCATTGTATAACATTTGTTTCTATGTTAAGAAGGTGAGACATTTGTCTTTTAAATTTGTTTTTTTCCCATTGCAATACAGCAGAATCTCTTCCTTAAAAAATGGGGAGATAAGTGGCCAAAGGGATGTATAGAAGTATAGCCATAAGAGGAAATGTACCTGTCTTAGTTACTTTTCTCTCGTTGCTGAGACAAAATACCCGACACCCAAAGTTGAAGGCGGGAAGGTTTATTTGGCTCACAGTTTGTAGAGGTTTCAGTCCACAGTCAGCTGGGTCCAAAGCAGGGTGGCTTGGCAGACAGGCAGAAGGCAGCAAGGCAAGCGAGGGGTAAGCAAGGGAGTAGACAAAACTCTTTGCTCCTTGTATCTTATCCAGGCTACCCGCCTTAGGGTGGGTAGCACTACCACCCTGAATCGTAATATCACATCCTTGATCCCTGCAGAACTAGGCCAAATCAATCAGTGGGCTAATTTAGTAATCACACACTCTAGATCCCATGAGGCTTTGGGGAGACATCTAGACACAGACCATAACAGAACCCATGTATCAACAGTAGAACCTAGGTGGTGAGCCCTCTGTGTATTAACCATATATTTTGTCTACTGAAATGTTCTGCATATTGGTAAGTTTCCACAAGATGCTGGGGAACAAAGTGGTGAGAAACATAATGTCTCTGAACTATGGGATAGGTCATGATCTGTTTCAAGGACATGGAAACCTGGTTACCAACTTTGACTCCTCTTTACATCTAACCAGTCACCAAGTCCTGTGGATTCTACATTGCATTAAATCTCCTTTCCTGTTCTCATGGCTTCCTACTCCACGAAGTCTCGTCTGGGCTACAGCCACACCCTTTTTACTAGTCTTTGCCTGTTGTCTCTGATTGAGCCTTCACATGGTTGTCAAACTAATTCTCTTGTTTATCCGATAAACACCTTTTGAGTATCTGCTATATGTAAGACACTGTGTAGATGCTGGATTTGTTTTTATTTTTGGATCTCGGGTGCATAGAATTGGATCGATCACAACCCTTGGTTTATAATGCACTCTTACTATTCTATGAAAGTCTTGCTTTTGTCTAGTTAATTATATTTAATAATTATAGTTAATTTTTAAAATAATAAGCACCTGTGATCCTATGTCGCAGACTAAAGCTAAAATATTGACAACACTGTGCGTCTAATCGTATAGTTCACTTGGTCTTGCTTTTTCATTACATTTACTTTGCCTTTGATATACTTATTATTTCTCTCAGAGTATTCATAAATGTGTGTATTTTTATTTTGGATGCCTTCACTTTTTGTGAAATGTGTATCTGTATCACACTGTGTATTATCTTTTGAAATTTTCTTTTATTTTTTTCCCCACTTACCAAGCTCCATCCTTAATGTTGTATGTGGCTATAATAGTTCATTTACTTTGACTGCTGCTTATCGATCTTAATTTTTTTTTGGTCTGCCTTTTTAATTCTTTAAAAAATGGATGTCTCACCTATGCCTCATGGTGAACACCTGTTATCTCAGCTACTTAGTAGGCTGAGTCAGGTGGATCCCAAGTTCAAGGCTAGTCCGGGCAACTTAGTGAGGCCCTGTTTCAAAATTAAACAAATAGATACATTTTGTAAAAGTCTAGGCTGTAGCTCAGTAGTAGAGTGCTCCTGTATTCAATCCTCTGTACTGTCTCTATTTCCTCTTAGTAAGGTAAGAACTTAGCATCTTCTCCCACCATTTTCTTCTTCCCTTCCCACTATCACGTTGGTTATGCTGAAGTTATATAGACAAGCGCTTCTTGAACATTAATATGCATTCGGAGCACCTGGAATTTCATTACACTGCAGAATCGGTTTCAGTGGGCTTTGGATGCATTTCTAAAGTGCAGGTAGCACCAAACTTGGAATAGGGTCTGGAGGCTTTTTGTGTTTTCATGGATATAATCTATCTTTTTATTTGACTGTGTCTCTTCTTTAAAAATAGCACCAACTTGACCAAGGCATTTGATTACCTACATCTATACATTTGGTACCATATACTGGATTTGTCTTTTACTTAGGCAATTCATCTAAAAATGGTTCTAATGTTAGGCTTTATATGGCAAATCTTTCAGGGCTTCTATGTCTGAAAATATTTTTTATCACATTCTCATATTCAAATGACAACTTAATTGGATATAACCTTTTAAGTTCAATTTTTAAAAAAATCCTTGAAAATATCACTTCGTGTATTCTTGCAGTCAGTACTGCTGATAAAAATTCTGATGTCAATCTGAATTTTCCTTTTTAGAAATTTGATCTGCATTTCCTTCCTGGATACTTACAGAATTTCCTCTTTGTTTTTGATAATTTCTTAACTTTTACTACAATGGATCTAGATGTGGGGTTTTTAAAATTTCTATTCTTTGGACCTTGTTTTAATTTCTCAGACATTTGTATCTACTATTTCTTAAAGTATTTATTCTTTCCGTTTTTATTTCTCTATTGTTTCTAGGAATCTTATTATTTTGATGTTAGTGACTATCTACTATCCTCCATATCACTTAGTTTTTAAACTTTTTTCTTTCTTGTTGTTTCTTCTTCCTTTTGAAAGATTTCCATAATTTTGCTTTCTAGTTGATTAAATCACTATAGCTGTAGCCAACCTGGGCCCATTTATCCATTCATCGTGTTCTTTATTTCAACCATTGTGTTTACCATTCTTTGTTTTTAAAAAATATTTTATTCTTCTTGTTCTATATTGTTAATATCTTTACCTCTTTAATGCATTTAATAAAAGGCTCTGTTTTTATGGTGGCCCTGGGGATCAAATGCAGGGCCTTGTGCTTGCTAGACAGGTGCTCGCCTGCTGAGCTATGTCCCCAGACCTTTTTATTTTGAGTACATTTTTTTTTTCTGAGCACAAAAAGTCGCTTGTGGTCTGGCCTTTGCCTACTCTGTTAACCTCATTTTCTGGCACTCTCCTTTATAGACTTCATGTTCTTATTTTATCTAGTTTCCTGGAGCTTCTCCCCAGCAAGGCACCAGCTATACTTATGTGCGGTGCAGCAGTTCATGTCTACACACCTGCTCTCACTCAGCTCAGGTGCTCCTGCCTTCAGTATGTCTCCCCTCACTCGCTAGGCCGGATAAGGCGCCTTCCTCTGCACGACAGCAGTACTCCTCATTTCTCTCAACCACAGCGCTTCCCCTGCTGGAGGGCAATGGCTTACTCATCTGTCACTTCCATCTAGACAGCATGAGCTCTGAAAGGCAACTAGGTTCACTTCTTAATCCACGAAGCCCTGGTACCCAGGATGAATGATATACAGCTATTCACTAAAGAATTGTGTGGCTAAATGAGGGCATCGTAGGTACCTACCATTTTCTTTGCTCAGATACCATTTCATAGGGAAGTTACCACCATCCTATGTATTGGTTCCTTTAATATGTATTGGTACCTTTAATCTTATAATATGGTACCTTTCCCATCCCCATGACCATAGTTAAAGTGATGAAAAGCCAATTAGACTCTTTAAGAATTTGAACCAAAAGACAGAGATGTGTCAGTAGGATGTAATTACGGCTAAAGTTGGGCTTAAGTCTCCCATCCTGGTGTTTTGCTCTGGGTGCCCCTTAGAAACAGATTTGGGGTGGTTTTGCTATTTTGCTATTCTTTAAGCTTCTGAGGCTGGAAAAAGCCAGCTTTTGGAGAGAAAGATGCAGAATTTAACAGACGTAGAGAGAGAAGCTGAGCCTGAAGTCATGTGGCCAGCAGCTGGAGGTAGTAGTTTGGAAGACAAGTTTCGCAAGCTTGGGAAATTTCCTTAACCTCTTGAACCCTCAGCTTTTTTATCTAAAAAAATGGGAATGTTTGCATTTTGCAGTTTCTTTGTATGAGATAATGCAGGCAAATCATTCAGCATAGTGTCTGACATACTGTGGCTCTCAGAAAACTTTTTTTAAAAATATAGAAGAGAAAATGGTTCTTGTCCTTAGTTATTCATCCTTCGAGCTCTGTCCTTATCTTTGTTACTTTCTTGTGGCTGGGGCAAAATACCTGACTCCCTCAAGTTAAATAAGGAAAGTTTTATTTTAGCTCACACTTTGTAGAGGTTTCAGTCCATCATCAGCTGGGTCCAAGTCAGGGTGACATGGCAGAGGGGAAACAGTCCATGGCATGGCAGGCAGGAAGCAGCAGGGGCTTCCTTCTTCTTTCCCTTTTTATTCTATCTAGGCTGTAAGTCTTTTTCTTGGTACCACCAATACCCAGGTTGGGTCTTTTCTCCTAAATCAGTCAGTCATCCACACCCAGAATCACGCTAAATCAATCAGCAGACTCACATACCCATGATCCAGTATCACAGATCCATGATCCATTCATGTCCCAAAAGCCCCACCTATGAGTGCATGAGGCTTTGGGGGGGCATCTAGATATAAGCCATACCAGTTCTCTACCCTCATCCTTCCAATTAAAGTACACTTTAGCTCAAGCTAGTTTGAGTGGGCTTCTGTTTTTTGTAACCAAATGGTACATGCTTGAGATAATTAGTGCCTGTTTGTTCTCTGTATTGCTTGTGCTCGTGACTCCCATATTGATACTCATTCTACTTGGCTGTTGGTGATATCTGGAATTTTACTTGTTAATTAACATTGATTTTTAAAGTTCTAGCGCATCCTAAGACTCCTCTCATGGGACCTAGCGGTCATGTAATTTCAGCTATTCCAGTCTGTGGGTTTCTGGCCTTCCTACCGTCTTTCCCCTTGTCATCCCACCAACACACTAATTCCCATCTCTTTAAGTTTCCTCAGTACTGGGGATCCTAGCAACATGGAAATTGAACAGAAGTATTGAGGGACAGAAAGAAATAAAAGGCACATTCAGTATCTGCCACCATAAAAATTGAAGCCCCTGTAAAATGTATTCAATCATCTTCCCTGTAAAGGATTTCCCATTACATTTTGGAAGCCTTTTACTTTGCCCCCAAATATGAGCTCAATTTGCTGAAGTTCTGTGAACAGTCAAATTCCCTCTTATTTACTGATGTCTAAAGCTGAAGTTCCACGGACAAGTTACTCAATTACGTCTCTTTCTATATAGAGAAGGGAAATGGGATAGTTTCTTCAGATTAGAGCCTATCTAGGTAATCAGCTCCTGTAAATGGTCCTAGAGATGATCTTTAGAATATCAGGAAGGGATACTTATTTTCCCCAGATAGGAAGAAAATGGATTCTTGAGCTTTAAAGCCTGGAGTTTGGGAAAGTGCTGTCGGGCTGTGACAGGCGTGGTAGGTGCGCCGTGAGCCCCGCCTGCATGTTTTCTAGTTTTCCTCTGATTCCTTTGACTCCTCCAGTTCCTTTTGCAGGCTCCTGTGGGCTTGTGTCTCACTGTTCTGTCCTGTGACTCTGTTCAGAGGACGCTCTTGGCATGCGGGAGCTGTCCTACCTTTCGCGGACCTGCTTGGAGTGACTACCTAGTGCAGGTGAATGACAGCCCAGCTCTCTTACTGCTCGCGCCTGCCCTGTCCCGCCGCCCCAGCCCCCCCGCTGCTTCCTCCAGGAGCGCCTCCTGAATCCTGCCTCTCAGATTATGTGAACTGCCCCTGAATCCGCCTCAGAATCTGCTTCTGGTTCACGTTTGCATCAAAAGGAGGCAGTGTTTTGTATACTTATATCAAAACATCATGTTATAAACCATAAATACAATTTTATTTGTCAATAATAATCAGTCAATAAAGAGAGGTGGTGTTGCGTGGTATTGGGAAGAATATAAGCTCTAGAGCCTAGCAGCTCTGGAGTCTGGTAAGTCTGAGATTTGTCAGAATTTCTCTGTTACTATTTATCTGTTGTGATCTCTTCCCCAAGTTGGTTTGTTGGCTTTGTGGTACTGGAAATCGAACCTCGAGCCTTCACAATATTGCAAAGTCTCAGTTTGTGTATCTGTAAAATGGGAAGATTCTGACCACCCCAAAAAGGTGTCGTGAGAGTGGACATGTCATATACATGGCCTCTGTAATATTGCAGGCATTCTACATATTTTAGCTCTTGTTATTATTTGGAATTGAAGGAGATGAGACTGCAGGCAGGGGAGGCGTCCAGAAGTGATGTGCCTTGGAAGAGAAATGCTGAACAGCTGGCCAGTGCCCCACCCTCATTGTGCGCTTCTTCCCCACGGAAGGTCTGGGCTGACGCTCAGCTGGAGCTGTGGATGACACCAGCTCCCCACTCAGGTTTCCTAGAGCCCGTTTTGATTGTCTTCAGTCTTTGTCTTTTCTGTGTTTTGGCTTCCCAACAGCCAGTATGAGTTGTGCTTCTTCAGAGGGCTCTCCAGGCTGCCAGAGTAGCTTTGCCTGCAATTACAAAGAGCCAGGAAAGCCTAAGAGTGTGCGTCATCTTCCCAGCCTGGCTCTCCCACCTAAACTCAGGCCGGCAGCCGGGCTCGTTCAGACTTCAGAGACCCTCATGGGGGCAGATTGAGGTTTTCATCTGTAGGACTTCATTGGAAGTCCCTACCCTTGCTGGGCTTTTGGCCTTTCTTTATCCCATGTCACCTTCTTCCTTACTGGTTTTCTTCCCTGGGGAACAGTTTCTTAATAAGTCACTCATATTCCAGTCTTCATTTCAGGATCTACTTCTAGGGAAGCCAACCTATGACAGCTGGGATTCATAACTATGCCCATAGTGCGTATTAGAAATACTGAATACTTCAGAGTTACCAGATGTCCCAAGTGCCGACTCGGGTTCCTAAACTTTCCCATGACTTTTAAGCTAAAGGAGTAGTAACAGAGGACTTCTAGAACCTTCTTCAAGGCTGTAGTGTGTTCATTCTGATTGGTTGGTAGTTGCACCATTTAGACTGTTAAGTATTTGTCTCTCACCACATCAAGTAGCCACACATGGAGTTACAGAGAACTCTGTACGTGTGAGCACGTGTGTGTGTATCTGGAATTGAGAGTGGCAGCCCAGCTAGCCCAAATTTATCACTTAGTGGTGGCGCTTCTCCCAGACATCACAATGCTTTCCTTGATCAACAAGAGCCCCAGACACTTTTTTTCCTGCACAAATGTCTAGGCTCATGCCAGAGGAAAAAAAGAATTGGCTTCTGCTGAGATCACTATGGGTCCGTGAGTCATTCATCTTTTGGAGTACCTGGAATGACCTGAGGGGACCTCCGGGCAAGCAGATGTTCAAGTGGAGCAGTCCCAGAGAGGATGCTTGTCACCTGTCTGCTTGGTCAGGTGGGGCTGGGAGGGAGTGTCCTCAAGTGATCCAGCCCCTGTTTATGTTTGGACAATCCTGACGTGCCCATAGCTGTTCCTCATCACCTTTTCCTGCTCTCCTCAGAAGCACGTGCCCCCACTTCTTACATCTTCCCTCCGCTCCTTCTTTCCTTCCTTTTTCCCTTTCCCTCCCTCATCCCTCCCTCCTTTCCCTTCCCTCCCTCCCTCCTTTCCTTTCCTCCTTCTCCCTCACTCCTTTCTCTCCTTCCCATCCCTTCTCTCTCTCCCCTCCTCTCCTTCCTTCTCTTTGCTTTCCTTCCTTCTTCCCTTCCTCTTCTCTCCTTCTTTCCCTCCCCGTTCTTCTTCCCCTCCTCTGCCTTTCCTCCCCTGCCATCCTCCCCCTTCCTCCCTTCCCTCTTTTTTCCTTCCTTCGTGCCTTCCTGCCTTGCACCTTTTCTTTGTTCTGTGTTTCCTTTCCTTTCCTCTCCTGCTTGGTACACATGAAGATAAGGAGAGTGAAGTATTGTTTTTGTAGGTGATTTGGAGTTTTCATTTTCTTACAGCCTCAAGTCTTTCCCAGGAGAGGCAGTTCAAACAATGGAAATGGGTGACTTGGTTCCTGCAAACGTTTGCTCTGGATGTGCGGTGATGCTGAGGGGAATTCAAGTGTGGCGAGGTCATGAACTGTGAGTGCCCAGACTGGATATTGGAGGCTGGAGATCAGCTGAATCCCTCTGGGAGTTCAGAGAATTAGCCTTTTCTTCCAAAATCCATAGGTTTTAATAGTGGCAACTGCTTACACTTATAAAACACTAACTGTATGCCAAGCATGGGTGTAAGAATTTCTCCTTGTTTAGTCTGGATAACAGCCCCACGAGGGAGTTGCCCTACTGTCATTACCCCCAGTTTGGAGATGAAAATACTGAGGTTAGAGAGGCAAAGAAACCATCCCAAGTTCACGTGGCTTGGAAGATCTGGAGTTGAAACCAAAGTCTCCCTCCTGAGCACTTAGCCGTGATACAATACTACTTCCTGTTCTCTTTAGATGGCATCCTGCTCGAATGAAGTGTATCTGTCTTTTCCATCTCTGTATCCCTCACTGGATTATGAGCAACGTGAGGCTGAGGGACTCCCTGCTTGTCTCAGTGTGCCCTGCACCTGCTCAGCCTGGCACAGGTAAATAAGTGCTGGAGAGAACAAAGAATCATGGTCAAGAGCGTTACACTGAGCTCCAGGACACCTGAGAATCCTTCCTGGGACCGGAGTGGTGGTGTCTTTCCTTCTTTGTGCATCTGCCAACTAATCTACACCACGTCCAAAGTTCTAAGAGGACTAATTGTACTCTGAGGAATGTTCTGATTCTGTATTTGGAATAACTTTTTAAAAGCAATCAGAGGTGCCCTTTTATCAAGTACTCACTAGGGGTTATGTGGCACCACACAAAACATTTTACATAGTAGCTGTTATGAATTACATTGCTATAAAAATGTGTATGTATATATCACTATAATATGATGTCTTGAACTGTTTTGGGAAGATACCTAAGAGGAAAACATCTGGGTCCAATGGAACTTTCAGTTTTAGTTTTTTTGAGGAGTTTCCACACTGACTTCCATAATGGTTATACTAGTTTACAGTCCCACCAACAATGTAGAAGAATTCCTTTTTTCCCACGAGGCCTTGAGAGCATTTGTTATCATTTGAGCTTTTGATGATGGCAATTCTTTTGGAATGAGATGGAATCTCAGTGTCATTTTAATTTGCGTTTCTCTAATGGCGGTCATTGGCCACGTCACGTAGATGCAGAAATGGAGGTGCGTGATCCACGAAGTATATAACTTGCCCCAGGCTGCATTAGCACCTGTGTGGTGGCACTGGGATTCATCTCTGAGGGATGGTCTACACCTCTCAACTTATCTGTGGGGCTTGACTTAAAAATACAGTGAATGTTTTAATGTTTAACAAATTTACAGTAAAAGACACATTGGTATCAATTCCCCTCAAAATACTCCTCTTACTTTGAACACGCTCTTGCCATCTTTCTTAGCATTTTCTGAAGCAGTTTTGCAAGTTCATTTTTCATGAGTTAGTTGTGCTTTTGCAGCTGCCTCAGTGTCCTGAATCAGTTCAGAACATTTACATTTCATGGTCATTTTGACTTTGGGGAAAAGCCAGAAGTTGCACGGTGCCAGATCTAGTGAATAAGGTGGGTGAGGAGACAGTGTAATGCTTTTATGAGTCTGCCTTTCCATTGGATGGTACTTGGCAGCGGCATTCACTGTATTTCTGATAACACGTTGTAAAGACACTCGCAGAAGAGGCCTTCCAAAACTGTTTCAGAAAGTGGCAAGAATGATGCGATGGAAGTGTGTGGAACAAAGAGGAGTATTTTGAGGGGGATTCATTCCAGTGTGTGTATATGCTCAGGCCCCAGAGATGAAAATGAGCTTGGAGGACGAGGCCACCTGGCCTTGAAGCTAGGTCTCCATGTTCTTTCACTGTGCTCCAATGGCGGCACCTGTGGTCCTTGTAGAGTTGCCTCTAATAAACTTGGGACTCGCCCTGTACTTCAGGCGCCAGACCAATTGGACTATGACATGTGCAGTAGCATTTCCAATCAGGGTCCCTGTGCCTCTTTGAGAGGCTCTTTGCTGGGAGAGTAAACTGTTAGGAACTTGAGCTGTCGATGGTGTGTGATTCACCAGTCACCTTGACTTGAAGCTTGCTCGCCATCCTGTCCAGTTCTAGTACCATTTCCCCGCAGGTCAAGCCCTTATGCCAGCTGGATTTCGCATGTCTGCCTTCATCTCCCACTACGTGAGTTCTGTTCAGTGCCAAACCTTCTGCCGTGAGCAATCAGGTAGGGTCTTGCCTGAGAGAAAATAGGCAGCCTCCTTTTGGCCTGGTGTTTTGTGTTTGTTTTCTTTTCAAGAAAAAAATAATTAGAAAAGTAGTACCTGCTGAGCAGAGGTAACCTTTTAGTGAATACCGGCAGCCTGCCTGCTAGCTTGCCAAGCATTTTGCATGCATTATCCCACTCACTCTTTCTACCTTTGCAGTAGTCACCATAATCCCTGTTTTATAGATGAAGTCCCAGTGACGTGGAGGTTAAGAGTAAGTAAGAACTAGAAAGTGGCACTGCTGAAATTTAAATCCAGATTTTTCAGACTAGAAATCTATTCTCCAGGCTTATAGAACCATTAGATGTTTTGAAAAAGAAATGAAAACTGCTTTTTATTCTACTACCTACAGATAATTACAGCGAGCCTTTGCTTGCTTTCTTTCTCGGTCTGCTTTTCTAAGAATACGTAGCTATTTAAATAATTTTGTGCTTTGCTTTCTTTTTAAATCACCATTTTATTATGATTAGGGTTCCATGTCATTAAATACCCCTTAAAAGCAACATGTTAAATGAATACGTAATAATCAGCCATATTAACAGGTCATAAATTATTTAACCGTTTTTTATACTTGGGCATTTTGCTGGTTTGAAAGTTTTTAATCTCTAGTCCCTGGTTCTCAGTGTAGATTTTGCCTCCAGAGGACGTGTGGCAATGTCTGAAGACAATTTTAATTGTCCTAACTGAGTGGCTGGGGGAGGCCTCTGCTGGCACTTGGTGAGTAGAGGCTCCAGAAGCTGGTGACCATCCT